>VKOC01002035.1:0-77951 GCA_009364415.1 Spea multiplicata | reverse complement strand
CGGTATGAAAATACTAAACAAGTGGAAAATAAATAAGAAAATAAGGAAGACTGCATTTTTGTATTTGTACAAATATTAAACGCTATGCAACATTTTACTCATTCAGTATTAACTGGCCTCTTATAACTGCTTACTGTCCCTGGTGGGAAACCGGTTACACCTTCTGGTGATTTCATAATATGGTTCAGTGCGATTTCTCATTTAATTGCCATTTTCAAGTTCTGCAAAACAATGTCTGTGTTTTACAGAAGCAGATTAAGATGGTACCAGGGTCTGTACAGAGTGCCAGATCAGGCCCCTGCCATACTTGCACTTTGCAAATACGACCCACGATCCTATATGAAGAATGTAAGGGCGCGCAGTTGGCTAGGAATACTATTCTTTAGGCTAGGATGCCGTAAAGATAAACCCACTAACTTGCCACGTGTCCCATGTCAGATTCATATCTACACAGTGATTGGTGCGACGTTTTGACCTTTACATTGACATGGCAGTGGCGTCTAAATGGTATTTGGCTCCAATACAGAGATGCTGATGGGGAGCGAAGGACTGATGCTGTGACGACATTGGAATGAGAAAAGATTCTGCTTGTCACTTACATTGCAAAGCAACCACACTGTGATCCTTCAGAAGTAAAAAGAACACCTGCTATATTTGGACAGATATCTCAGAGAAAGCAACTTCACATTTTTTGGTTTTATTAAAACATGAGTTCAGTCGTTAACAGATTATGGGCAGCATTTCTAAAACATACACATTGCTCAGCTGTAAAAAATAATTAGTACACAATAACCACTTGCTTAATACGTTCCTTGTCATACATGTTCCATTGATCAATCGGCAAATTATATCAAATACATCAAAAGATTAAAAACTATACATACAAAATGTCTATGCACAATTGTACAACATTTAGATTCACTGTATAAAATATGTTTACAATTTTTCTAATAACAGTGGATCTTACTGTATGTTTAATATTATATCACTAATATAATAAGTATAATTGGCTACACCTTCATTGGCTTAATTATGGTTTAAACTGCACCAACCATTTGCCAAAACATTTGTATGTTTTTAGGTCTATGAAAAAAACAGAATTATATGGGCAATAATTATTGTTAAAGTAAATACATCAGATGTACATACAGCAATGTAATCACATTATAGGGTCAATAGGATGCACAAAACGTGTGTGTATGGCACTAGACTTCTGATTAAATAAATCCCAGTTAAAAATTAAAAAAATATTATTGTTTAAAGGCCTAGTCTACAATCACACATGCAGGCAGCCATTTTTTTTTGAAGCATGCACAGTTTTCACAAAGTAATTTTCCAAATCATGGTGTAAACTTCATATTAATAGTATGAAAAATATGTTTAACATGGAACGGTCTCATTAATGTTGGTTTAGAGATTACCTGGAGTTTTAAAAATAAAAATCCTCTGTAGTATTCAACTTCTGCGCAGTCTTTTTAATGTAATTCTCTGAGGGCTGGCATATAACGCGCTATCGTGGTACTCCAACTATTAAGGATGTGCAGTACTGTAGAAGAACTGGTTCCGTGACACCAGGTTAGGGAGATGACCCTTGTGACCGACCCATTGAGCAGTGGTGCACTGAAGAGCCTACCTGCTCAATGGGGGGGGGGGCAAAGGGGCTGCCGGCCTAAGACTGAACACACTGCTGCTAGTCATGCAACTAAGCACCATATAAACATAGTTAATATTGTCCAAGTCAAAGGCCAGACAAATTAAAATAATGCGTTCACCTCCAGAAAACTAAGAAATACATTACAAAGAATGTTCCAATAAAACATTGTTGTTATGACAACCATATAAAAAGTTTAAAATAACTTTTAAGTTTTGTTATTTATGCCTTTTCTACATTAAGACAAAAAAATCACAGGAAGCTGACCCACGACAATAGCCTAGGGAAAGCGTTACAGAATAGAATGTAACATCACTGGAACAGATAATTAAAAACCTAAATTTTCTTCTAAAAAGCATACATCTGTCATTAATACATTTTCCAACCGGGTATATGGCACATTTTGCTGAGAATCCTGTTGAGGAATGTTTATAAACCTAGTTTATATTATAAGCCCCCAAAGCAAACATATTTAATTTCTAAATATTCATCAATGCCATATTTTGACCCTTCTCGGCCAAGACCCGACTGCTTGACTCCACCAAACGGGCACTCTACAGAAGACAGCAGACCTTCATTGACTCCTACCATGCCAACTTCAAGGCGTTCAGCCACTCTCCAGATCTGTGCTGGGTCTTGAGAATAGAAGTAGCCTGTAAAAAACATATTACATTATAATTTGTAACAAAAAAGTGTTGGGGGGTTAATTCTACTCAATGATTTGAGTTTTGAGCATTTAATTTCTCAACAAAGAAAGGAAAACATTCTTTGCTTCCTTCCCTTTACACAAGCATGCGATTTCAAACATCTGTATCGGATGGACATTTCTTCATGACATTCACATAAACAAAGTTCACCTTTCAACATTAAAAGGGACACTCCAGCCACTATATGTACTTTAATGCATATGTTAACTGCGTAGTCCTCTTAAATGTTTTGAAAATACATGGGGGGATTCTGCTGAATTCTCCTGTCATGCAGAGCCTGTGTTGGGCTAATGTAGGGGTTTGGCATTTGAAGGGTTAACCTAGCCAGATGTATTTACAGCCTACAGCTTCACCATTAGTGTAACTCCCCTATGATATGGAATTTACGGTGATGGTCTTCTATGCTGGGTTTGGGTCATCTTGAGGACACCATGGGACCTGTCAATCTTAATAGATGTATGTTAAGATGTAGTCCGATATGTGTGTGATACTAAGGGCTAGGCCTGGGGCGTCTCTCTGTGACACTGGAGGGGTGGAATATCTCACCAGGGATAAAATGAACTGTATTTTGGAAAATCAGAGAACCTCTCCTGGAACTTTCTATGGATTTAGAACATCACTGAAAACCTTCAAACTCAACAAGGACATTGAGGTTCCCGCAGACCTATTTGGTTTTGTATAATTTGGTTTTTCTGTGTTTCTTCTTGGTTATCGTATACTCTGTGCCTAAATTGTTATCACCTTTGTTCATATTATTTTGTGCTTAAGCACTGTGACATTCGTCAGATTAAACTATACATGAATCCAGTTTCCTTCTCTGTGCTCTAACCAAACTCTACCTTCTGAGAAAACGGAATAAACCACGTTACTTAATTGTTTTACTTAAATTGGGTTTTTATACATTTTTGATTGGTTCAGTGTGGTACTGGGCGTTACCGAAGTGTCCATAAACTGTAGTCATCTTAAAACATAACTTGGTGGTGGAAGCGTATTGCCAGTCTGGTGGGGATTTTGTGGTGTGTTTAAGGGTTAAGTGAGTGACCAAAGGGCTGGTATCCTTAACCCTTGTACACCCACACCCTATGTGTCCAGTTATCCGATAGCTAGCCGTGACACCTCCTAAATGCATTTGCCCCTTACCCTAATCTTCAGCTCTGGATCCACTGAACAGTGCCTGCGGGGGTCTCTTCTGACCCCAGCGCACACGTGTAAAGACCTCCCATTGAATTCACTTGGGGTACTTTCCTACTATTGATTGACACGGCTGCAACTGTTAGGTAAGGCCTTATTATTTTTCTTTTTGGAAGAAATGCATATTGGTACATAGTTCATAAGGTTGAAAAAAGACCTAAGTCCATCAAGTTCAACCCGTCTATCTAGCCTTCCTACTCTTGACCCAAAAGAAGGCAAAAAAACCCCTAATTAAGCTCATTTGAATTCTGCCATCAGGGAAAAAAAATCATTCTTGACTCCAAGAGGCAATCAGATTTCTCCTTGGATCAAAAAGTTCTAAAATATAAAATATTAATGTTATTCTATTTATAGGCCTGTATGTCATGCCTTTCTAAAAAATATATCCAGTCCCCTTTTGAAGGCATCTAATGTATTTTATAACCACCTTCCTTGGTAGTGAATTCCATACCTTTATTGTCCTCACTGTAAAGAATCCCTTCCTTTGTTGTCTATGAAATCGTCTATTAAAGTACTCAGAGAAATAAGAAAAGATAATACAACAAGACATACCTGCTAGGCCCACATTGGCAGAATTTGCAATGGCAATGGCTTCATCTTCTGTGTCAAACCTAAGGGGAAACATTAAGACTGAAAAAGGACACAAATCGCAGGCATGTCTAGAAAGATCAGTGAAACAGCTGACTAAAATATTAGCTCTTAGACAGCATGTTTATGATATTTCAATTAAGTGACACACAAATGGATAATTCCTTATTGGCCACAGAGAAAATAATGCAGAGAAATGAACCACAAGTTTTAGTGGACTATCATTTACACAGTCACATAACCTTTCATGACCTCAGAGGTCGCTTCTTCAGATGTATTGCGAGTTATAGTTGCTAATGTGAAATGTACCCCTCAATCAGGTATGCTATGCCATATGCGGGATTGCTTCCCATATGTGTGAACATACGGTTTTGACACTTTCCTTCTCCAAAGTTGGCAGAATGGCACAGGACTGCTTGCATATTGCCAAAGGCCAGTTGTTCATACAGAGGAATACGCACAATTACATACAGGGATGCGATCTCACATTTATTCAACTTACTTTATTACTGGAGCTAGGGGACCAAATGTTTCCTCTTGTGAGCAAAGCATTTTTGTTGTGACATTACTCAGCAAAGTTGGTTCATAGAAATTCTTCCCCGCAGAAGATCGTTTGCCGCCAGCTTCAACACGAGCTCCTTTAGACACAGCATCGCTGACATGCTGCTCTACCTGAAGCAGAAGAGTAGAAGTAAAGTTGAAGAGAAGTCAAGTTTTCCTTTTTATGGGAAAAGGGTCCATAATTCAGAGTTAAGACACAAATAGACCATTTCAGAAGCGAATACACCTTTTTAGGACAAATGCAACCATGTTATGGTTTTTGCATGGTGTTCTTCAGCACTCCACACAATGTCTATCAAGGAGATACATAAGAACCTCCAGGTCCCTATGTGTGAAAACAGATTACCAAACAAGAAACCCTAAAAACAAAAACAAACAGTAGTTGCTGTCAGAAATGCCAAACCACAGGCTTCACCATACCTTCTGCACAGCTTTATAATTGATGAGTGGGCCCTGGTTGACTCCCTCTTCAAACCCATTCCCAACACGCAGCTCATTTTGGATCAGTGCTGTTAACTTTTTCACAAAGACATCATGTATTCCTTTCTGAACCAGAAATCTATTTGTGCATACACATGTCTAAGAAAGAGGGGAAAAAAATGATGCGTCAATTTGTTCAAGAAGGGACTATTTATGCCTCCACCCATACGAAACGGGAAACTTAGCAACCTTTTGCATGCCTGAATTACTATTAAAGAAGTCGATAGGCTTAAGAGAACACAATCAACATCAGAATAGAAGAAACATTGTGTACCTGACCGGAATTCCGAAACTTTGAAGCGAGAGCCCCTGCCACAGCCTGGTCAACATTTGCACTGTCAAATACAATGAATGGCGCATGTCCACCGAGCTCCATAGACACCCTCTTTACGGAGTCAGCAGCATAGCGAAGCAAGATCTGAGACGAAACAGTTTATTCAGTTTATTAGGAATGTATTTTCATAAAATGGAAATATTTGAAAGATAATTAAGCTCTTTATTTTAAAAACAACACGGACTGAATGTGATACCTTTCCTGTCGCTGTAGATCCTGTGAAAGAAATTTTTGCAACAGACGGATCCGTGCAAAGGATCTCTCCAACGGCTGGCGCCTTCTCCCTGGAGCATGGAACAACATTATACACCCCGGCTGGAATCCCTGCCTGATGAGCAAGCTGTAGACACAAGTGATATATTAATACGAGGAGGAACCTTACCGACTGCAGTAGACTGTAGACTTCTTGAAGGACTTACCTCTGCAAGTGCCAATGCAGATAACGGCGTGTCTTCTGCAGGCTTCACCACAACGGTGCAGCCGGCAGCCAGGGCAGCTCCCACCTTCCTAGTAATCATAGCACTGGGGAAATTCCACTGGGGAGACAGAAAGATAGGACAATTCAATAAGTCCACCCCGACGCCCAGGGTATTTTCAATTCTTATCTAAAATGCTTTTTCTGGAAGTGACGTATGTACCATGAGAGAACTATGGAAGGTTCTACTACACAAAAGAGAAGCAAGAGACCGTAGAAATGCTAGTATTTAAAAGTTAAACATTACCCATGAAACTGTGATGGTAACTATGAATTATATAAGAGGAACTCAGCCTTCGTCGAGGAGAGACTTCCTGGTGTTGTGTTTCCATTTAGTGAGGACACCTCATAATCCAGATAAAACATTTAGCACGGAATCTATTCCTTGTCAGGATTGGCTGCTTTTGTAGACAACAATACTATGATCAACTAAACGAAAGCTCAACAACCTTGAGACGCAATCTAGCTGCTGATCCATAATAAACAAATGGGCACTTAGCAAACTGCACTATGACCAAGAGAACAATCCGGCCCTGTGGGTCACTGTCTTTTGTGTCACCTTACCGGGGTAATGATTGTTGCCACTCCAACAGGTTGCTTGAGGGCCAAGGCTCTGCGGTCTTTTAGCGGTACGGATATCACATCTCCGTATATACGCCGAGCTTCCTCTGAAAACCATTCCAGAAAGCCAGCTGCGTAAAGAATCTCTCCAAGTGCCTCTTTCATGGGCTTGCCCTAAAACCGCAGAAAACAAATCTGCTGAAGAAACTAAAATCTGCTCATTGTTTGCGTCATAAAAATAACTGTTAGGCGCTGCGTTTTCAGAATTCATAGTCTTACTTCTCTACATAAGATTCTTGAACATCATAACACCTACATAGTTTAATACACTAAACTATGGCAAAGGTACAGAATTGTACGGGGTTAGGATAGATTGCAAGCTTTCAAGACTATCTAGTCATTCTTCCACAGGCACAGCTGACATTTCAACGTCATCCTCAAAAAGTTAAGGCAGTGCGGCAGCTGTTGACGAGTTATGCTTTCCATGACATTTAACACAAGTCTGTCTGAATGCCCCACGTACACATATATATATATACATACATATATATACACACACACGCATACATACATACACATATATATATATATATATATACACACACACGCATACATATATACACACATACACACACTTACACACCCAAATGCAGCGTTTGCCTCCTCTCCTAATCTCGGCACGAGGCACACAGCTGAATGGGAACTTTTTATCATTTATTAGGAACCGATAATCCCTGCATATTTATATTGGGAAATACAAAATAAAAGTTACAGGCAGGCTTACATTTTCCGCTGTGATTATCTTGGCAAGATCTTCTTTGTTCTGGATCATCAGATCGTACCACTTACGCAGCAGGACACTTCGCTCCTGGAAAGAGAGAAAAAAACCCATAATAGTGTTTAATGTAAATGTATATCGTTTACCATGCAGGAGTAATGTACATTTAAATCATTTGCAGTTTTAGTAAAATTAAGCCACAGAAGGGATCTCCTGATGTAATTAATACATTATATATGCAGCAAAGTGCAAAATAGGGGAATATTATTAATTTGGCACAAACAGCTGTCTAATGATCTCTATAGTGATCACCTAGCAGAATGAGCAGCCTTCCTTAGCTCACCTTGCCAGACACCTCTCTCCACGTCTGGAAGGCCCCCGAGGCCGCCTTCAGTGCCTCCCTGCACTCTGTGGGGCCACAGTCACTGACTTGGACCAGCTCGGCACCGGTAGCAGGGTCCAGCACCGGGAATGACACTGAATCCGAGCTGTGCAGCCATGAGCCCCCTACATATGCAGCTGATCGCAGGAGGGATGCGGGGAGAACGGGGGCACACGATGTGGAGGACATCCTGCTGGGGAGGAAAAATATGCCAGACAGGGGCAGCCGGGCAAACATTCCTTCTCGGTGCACAGCTGATCTGCAGCCAGCGGTACGGCAGGGATCACCGACACTTTAATGATTAACCAGATATTAACAAATCTGGATGATCATTAAACGCAGCGCTTCTCTGCCGGCTATTAAAATGCATAAAGTGCAGAAAACCAACCCGGGGCGGTACAACAGTCATAGAGGTTGCCGAGCCTGCGCTGACACAGAGCGAAGTCCCAGTGCGCAGGGACAGCAGGGGGTGTGTCTCCGTCGCCACGCCCCTCTATGTCTTCTTAAAGGTACAGCTGCCTCTTTAGTCGACTTGCTCACGTGACTTGCTCCATCTGCTGGTGAATGTGTTATGCAATCGGCAAACAGACATTTTCGGTTTTATCATCCTGTTCATTGTTTTCTCAACTATAATTGCTGCATTGAGGATGATTTTGAACATTTTGTAAATGTGCGGCATTAAAAAGGTCTCTGTTTGTTGTACAGAGCTACGGCTTATGCTGGTGCTATATAAAACAATAATAATTTATTAAATTCAAATGCAACATTGACAACGTATTTAAACTGCATACCAAATGTCAGATCTGCCTGTGCCTAGTGGCTCAGCACATGGACTAATTACATACCTCCCAAAAGGACCGGCTTTAGGTGTTCAGGCGCCCTGTGTGGACTACTCCTCTGGCGCCCCCTGCCCCACAAAAAAAGGAAAAAAATCTTGTAACAAACAACTAGTTTTAACTAGCAAGCAATCAGTCCCTCTGCACCCGCACCACAAAAAATATTTGCCACGCTGACTCTGCTGGTTAGGGGAAGAGTGTAAGGTCCTTGACCCTGACCCTCTGACTTTGAGAGGTCCTCTCTCCCTTACTCTTCCCCAGAGTCCCATTGTTCCCGGATTCACTAGGCCACACCTGTCTTTTCCTTCCTCCCTGTGAACTATAGATCAAATAAACAACACATGTAAACAGCACTTGCATGTATAGGTCACCTTAATAAGACATACAAACCATATATTTGTAGGCATACATAAATAATGTATGGAAACATAGCATAGCAGGTATAGATCAACAGAATAACACACAAACTTAGCTTTGCATGTATAGATCAAACCAGAACTTGAACACCCAAAAACACGTGTAAGAACAAAAGTGAAAAAAAGAGAAAAAAAGAAAAGAAAAAGAAAAATACTTCCCTCATATATCACTGCTGCAACCCAACCAGAACGCTCCTCTGGGCGTTAGTACACGAAATGAGAAAGAAATCGGGGCGCATGTGTATATGAAAGAGAAAAAATATAATAGTATAATATTGTAGATAAAAGTGAGATAAATATAAATGTGTGGAATGCACTCACAAACAACGTAAGTACAGGAGGCTCGTCTGTAGTAAACTGTTCTTTTATTCTCAAAAAGTTCTAAAAAATATAAAGCAAAGATACGGAAGAAATTTATCTGCATATCCTAGGATCAACTACACCGGACTTTTAAGTTTAAATATCTATTTGAACTCAACTATTCTGTAAGTGCATTTTTACTTGCGCATTTGAGAGATAAGAAGTTATTGCACCATATGGTTGTTTTCTTTGCTTTATATTTTTTAGAACTTTTTGAGAATAAAAGAACAGTTTACTACAGACGAGCCTCCTGTACTTACGTTGTTTGTGAGTGCATTCCACACATTTATATTTATCTCACTTTTATCTACAATATTATACTATTATATTTTTTCTCTTTCATATACACATGCGCCCCGATTTCTTTCTCATTTCATGTATAGATCAATTGAAAATCACATGTTAACTCAGCATTAAAGGTTTAGATCAAATAAGCAGAATCAAACATACAAATCCTGTATTTGTAGTTATACAATAATAATGTAAGGGAACATAGCATAGCAGGTATAGATCAACAGAATAACACACAAACCCAGCATTGCAGGTATAGTTCAACTGGAAATCACATGTAATAAAAGGTATAAATCAACTGAATAGGACATACGAACAAACCCTGCATTTGCAGGTATACATAAATAATGTATGGAAACATATCATAACAGATACAGATAAACAGAATAACACACAAACCCAACTTACTATATCACACTGGTATCACCACTTAAAACACACTTCATTTTTGTCAACACAGTCATGTATACCAAAAAAATAACAAACAAATTGAATTGAATTCCCAGCCAGACATACTACTTCCATGATGCTGGCTGAGCATCATGGGAAGTGCAGTCAACAGTAAAGCTGCAGATGCTATCTGTGAACTACAATTCCCATGATTCTCAGCCAGCCAGGTATCTACCATAATGCTGGCTGAGTATCATTGGAAGAGTAGCCCACAGCAGCAGATTCTAATGTTAGCCTCCCTCCCAGGACCTTGACACACTGTCTTTACACACACCTGCCCATAAACATGCATATACACATACACTAGCCCATACACACAAGTGCCCATAAACACACATATACACATACACTTCCTTTACACATAACTGCCTTATACACACACACATATACACATACACTACCCTTATGCACACACATACACGCCCACTGCACTTACACACAACTGCTCATAAACACACATATACACAGACACTGCCCTCACACACACATATACGCGTACACTGCCCTTACAGACACCTACGTTTACACACATATACACATACACTGCCCTTACACCCCTTTCTCCCCATCTCTTACCTTCATCCTCCATCCTGTGCTGGGAGCTTGAGGCTATTGAGGCTTGGCATCATTTGCCGGCGCATAGTGATTAGGGGGGGACAGAGGTAGGGATAGGTGGGGCAGAGTCCCAAAATTGGGACTGTCTCGTCCAAATCGGAACAGTTGGGGGGCATGCTATTATATGGTACAATTGTATACAGACAGTGGGGCTTATTCACTAAAAGGGGAGTTTTCAGCTATATTTCACTATACATTATGAAGGTCCAACCCCAGTGAGCTTCTGCTGCACATAACAAGCTTTACTGGCCCTGTGATTAGTTAAATCAGAAAAAGTTCTTCTAAGTTTCCTTACACATTGAATTATGCATTATACAGGGCCAGCTCAGCCCTTCTTACTGGAGAAACTTGCTATTGTTGACCCTTCATAATGAATAGCAACGTGAGACAGTTAAAACCATTACTCGCTCCTTAGTGAAGAAAACCCATTATAGATTCCTGCCGCCATACATCAGGACATAGAGTCCAAGTGACAGGATTACCACAAAAAAAAACAAACAAAAAGAAAATACTAAAAATTGTGTCCATAAGAGTTTTATCAAATTTTACCTTTTTCCGTTTGACATACTAGCATAATAATATAGGTTAAAATAAACCTATATTACACACAAGTCTATCAAGTTAAGCCTCATGCCTTAAAATGGGGAGGAGGGGGTTCCTTCTTAACTTCAAAATCTGATTTCTCACTGTTTTCATGGTTTCTGGTCCAGCACTTTGTGAATTAACAAAAATATGTTTATATAGTCCTAACTTTTGGCAAATGGCATAACGGTTCCCAAAACCAAAACGAATGCAAAACTTTTCCAGTAAGCGAGCTTGACATTTTAACTTTTGTACCAATCATTCTGCAAGATAAATACGCCAAACTCCAAAGGTTGCAAGAACAAATTCCTAAAATAGTTTAACATTTTATGTTTTATACATATGCTTTTGAAATCATGACGTCTTTTCTTTCTGCTGTCTTATTCGTGAATTCTCTGCTTTGGTTAGACACTGCACCTTGCGGAATTTCAACACATATAGAGATTGGTAAGGGTTATTATTATTATTATTATTATTATTATTATCATCTTTTATTCATATAGTGGCAACAATTTACGCAGCGCTTCTTACGATACATATATTCAAAGGGTCTGACAAGACGAGAACTGACAGACTAAGACAAACCGATACATTACGATATTGTTAACAGAGCATTGCAAAATAGGATGTATTATTCTTTTCATGGATCTCATGATAAATGTATTGCTTAGTATAATAATATATATATTCAGAGTCTTTTTATGTGTAACTATCTTTAAAAAAAAAAGAGTTTACTCTTATACTTAAAATTGCCTTATTACAGCTCACAGGGCTCTGGAATACTTCCAAACTGATGGAAACTTTAACTACAGAGAGGTAAAGAAAATATTTGTTGGTATTTACTTTTTCAATTATTTCATGATATTTTGTTGGATAGAGTTTTGTATTATCTAAATAAGTCATTTTAAAGTTATGAATTATATATATATATATATATTATATATATATACAATTATATATGTATATTATATATATAATATATATATATATATATATACAGATAAACATGTTTATATGTATTCTGTTATTAGCTTTTGAAGAAACACCCTGAAGCGTACCAAGCAGGAAGTGTATACCCTGATGCTTTCTATCAAGACATTTGTGCAAACGGTAAAGGATAGTAAGATTAGCTTTAGATTGGTGACAATTTACATGGGGACATAATGAATAATCACATAATTGATTTCTATTGTTTACATAAACAAGGCATAATAAATGTTACCCGAGACCTTTGTCTTATTGCTGATCTTCCATTTGCTGACCCCAGGCATGAATTTAATAGTGTGGTCCAAATGTTTTCAGCATCATATCAATAAAGGTCAATGAGTCCTTCACAGATTTACCTTGCTCAATGGCAGGAAACAAAAATATGTCCAAAGATAAAGTCGCTGTGTAAATCTTGTCTTTCCCTCCTTGGCTACCTACAGGAAAATACCATGATCTCTCAGAAGATTCACATTGGACGCCTTTCCTGAAAGCTAGTATTAATTATATCAGGAAGGTCTACCCGCGGCCATGGGACGAGGTAAAAAATTCTAAATACCTATACGGCGTTTCCATTAGCATAGTGGATAAATAAAATTCAAATAAATATATCTGTGTAAGCAGCTGCATGTTCTGACCATGACATTGTCCTCATGGACATTTTTGCTTGACACATATAGTGCAGTTGTGCAGTATGTGTGATAAATAAACTCACAAAAGAAAATCCATTACTTGAATTAAGCAGCAAAATACCTTCTGTGACCCACATACTAGAGCAGAACTTCAGATGTACAGGTCATGTGCAATGTATATATGTTCTGGAAAAACTGGCCAATTTGGAAACCCGAACTCACACGTATCAACATATTTTTTTTTCAATCCACCAGAGATCACTATGTAGGGTAACACATGGACTATTTGGAAGGATTTAATCAAAGAATATAATATTAGATGCTGCAGAGAAACATCACATCAGCCTCGTGCCTTGTTTTTTAAAAGTAACAGAAACAAAGTAGTGTGATACACAAGTCTTAGGGAAAAAGCAGCAAAGAAGGGAATTATTGTGTTGCAATTGCTATGTGATTGTAAGCCTTCATATGATTTATGCTATGTCTAGTCAGCTCAGAAGTTGGTGGCCTTCCTATTTGGAGTTGCATCTCACATGGTGGCTGATGTGAGCTGGCACAGCCTGGACATTGACCAAGGGTTCCTCAGTGTCATGGGAGAAGTGAGTATTAGGATTTATTCATTCAACTCCCCATATCCCCTATTTCCTCTGAAGGTACAACTCCGTTGGTCTTCTCCAAGAACTGCTTGGTTTTCCCAAAATAATGCATAGTTAGATCTATGAAATTTACTGTCTACTCAATTTCTGAACTATGCATTAAACAAGAACAGTTCAGTTATTCTTGTGGAGAATTCAGAGTTAGAACTACAAATCACATGCAGATTCCCTCTTAGTTTCATCATAGTTTTGTTTTTACATTGTGTGGCTTCTAAAATAAAATGTGGGCTACAACCAGCATATGATTCCTCTTGTTCTGGAATTACTTTTAGATTGACTTCCATGGCTCCTATGCAGAAGCTCATCAGGCAGGAGACTTTGGTAAATCTGAATTTTGCTTTCTGTTTATTGATTATGTATGTTTTTTGTGTTTTTAACACAATATATAGCATAATGCTATTTTATCATATTCTGGTATCTTTTTTTTTAACTTTAGGAGGTGATGTATTGAGTCAGTTTGAACTTGACTTTAGTTATCTGGAATCAAAATGGTAAGTGCACAAAGTATCACAATTCAGGTATTGAGGATGTTTACATGTGTATTTTAAAATAATTACCAATGAAACATTCAGAAATCCTATGGCCTAGCATTGATGTATGATGGCGATATATGGTTATTTCTTGTCAGAGAGGCTTGCAATTCACCATTAAAAGAGTTCTTATATATGATTCTTATTTACACTCATGTTTTATTTTAGGTACATACCAGTAAAAGACCTTATTAACATCTACGAAGAGTTCTATGGCTCATCAGTGATAGCAGAGAGCACAATTATTGATTGCACATACATTTTGTTCTTGCAAATGTAAGTCTGAAATAAAAAAACAACTCCAAACAGGAAAACGGAACAGCAAACAAATGATGAACCTTGCATGGTAAAAACAAAATAATAATTGATATTTTTATGTTTTGTGGTTAGGTATGGTGAATCTATTGCTGTCTCCAAGGTAAGATTTTTTCCCCCTTAGGCCAATTAAAGCATTCAAACTAAGAACTTTTCACATTTTCTTAACATTTATTTTTATAGCTTTTTTCAACATATGCAAGGAAATCACCATTCCTGGTGGAGAGATTCAATGAATATTTTCTGGGTGGAGTAGATGATATGGCATTTTGGTCAACAAATATTTTTCAGTTAACCAGCTTCATGTTGGAGAATGGTACAAGGTGAGTTGTGTCTACAGTGCTAAACAAATTAATGAGATTTGCTCGACTTTCAGTGAAGCCTCTCTCCACAACCACTCTACTAGGATACATCTCTACTACGCCTGGATTGAGGCATATGTCACCTCATTAGAACCTTGAAGGCATTCAGAACGTCATTAGGGAAGACTTTATTTACTCATGTAATGATAGTAGCCCATCATCGTTTCATGCTCAAAGAGAAAGATCCTTGAAAGCATTGTTCAAGAACAAGTGATAAAAGACCTGTTTTGTTCCCGGTGTAGCTCTGTCCCCACCGATGAACTGGGCCAAGTAATCAATTTATTACTCCAATACCTTTGGAGTTTTAACTCATCAGTGTGCGCCATCTATAGTCTCTTTTGAAAAGACATATCTGCTGTTCCATTCATTAAATCCAATCCATCCTAAAAAAATTACGTTCTTTAAATTTTGCTAATACTGTACATTACAGTGGCTTAGTGATTTCTTGCTAGAAAATAACTATTTAATGGAGCAGGCTGACTTAATTGTGATTGCAGAACTGAAAGGATTTTTACTGCATTGCCCATTAGGAACATAATAATGTATTATTTTGGATGGCTTAATCTTCTCTAAAATGATTATGTATTCATGTCAAAATAACAACTGTTTTATGGAACAGACTAATTCCGGCCTATAGCAGATAGACACAGGGGGAATTACTTTATAGTTCTGCTTAAAACTACGTTTTGTTTAGTGACTTTTTTATTTTGTATTTTGTTCAGTGACTGTTACATGCCGGAAAATCCCATTTTCCTTCAGTGCAATTCTCAGAAAAGGCATAAAAATATGTGAGTAAAACTGTATTCTACATACCTTCGTTTACTAGTAAGGGTACATGTCCTCGTCAAGTAACTTTTGTCACAAATACTAGAGAACAAACTGTGTACTTAAATGTGAGGAATACTTAACAAATAAATTAATGTTTTACCTTAAAACAGGTAATTGGATGACCATAGGTTTCAAAGAACGGTATATGATGACAACCATCAATATATTACGTATACATTGCAATTTGTTACATTGAAACATTGAAGATGTTGCATTTATGCTATTAACATAGGTGACAATGTTTAGAAATTGGATACCATGTTAATTAATTAGCTTGACTTTGTTAAATACATTATTAGGGTTTCGATCTTGGTCAGTGTTTTTCTTGTAATTCTTTTCTGTTTTCACAGATCAGGGAAAATACGTTTGCAGAAAGATGAAGACTTCAGCAATGTCACTGAATCTTTCATGAACTCAGTTGGAGCTAATATAATTTCAGCAGATAACGGAGTATTCTTTCAAGTCAATTCGTGGGCCAAGGTAGTGTTCTTACATGCAGCACAAAGCAAATCTGCTTAAAGAGAAACTGTCATGAAAGACAGATGTTGGCAAATAATTTTCTGTAAGAAATATTTGGCACCCGGGGTGGATCCTGTATGTGGTGACCCCCTCAACCAACAAACAATGAATGTTGGCCAGAATATGTATTTCACAAATTGTTATCTGTATGTCACCTGGAAAAACCAGAAATCTGGAAAAATAAATTATACATACATAAATTAAATACGTTTAAATAAATAACATTTTCTGAACAGATATGGTAAAGCGTAATTCCCACCACTATACACTGACCCAGACATTGACTGTAGTGTAGCATAACTCCTATTATTGTACACTAAGCCAGACATTGACGTGTTAGGCCTCTGCCCCAAAACAGCCTGCCTGTGCCATTTCTGCCCCCTAAGCACTAACTTACTACTAACTTCATTCAATCACCCACTAACTAACATTCATTCACTCACTCACTCACTCACTCACCCATTCACTCTCCTGGACCCACTAACCTGTCTTGCCTAACGCGGGCCCGCGCACTATATGAGGAAACTCTATTCCCGCCCACATTTCTGCTCCCCTTGCGTGGGAAAAGAGTTTCCACATACAGTGCGCGGGGGCCACAGCAGTAAGCCACCGTGCACCCCCCCTGATGATATTCTGAACTAGATTACTCTATAACCAAGGCTATGCAAAGCCATTTTATTATAGCACCAAAATAATATAACAATTAATACAAAAATGTAGCTAAATGTCATTTAAATTTTGTCAATAATCATCCCAGATATTTTTCTCCTAAGTACATACCCTAGTTTAAGTGTATTTGTTATGAATTTTAATTTGAGAAAAAAAATCTAAATATATGTCTTTATTTAATATAACAAAAAACATTCTTACAGACTTCTATGCAGTTTTTAACCAACGCAGCCAATTCGATGTACCTGAAGGGGATTTTTCGTTCTCAGGATCCAACTCACAACGCAACTCATTCTATCGCCTATTTTGTGAGAACCCCTTATGCAAGACTAGGGTGGTACGTACTATTTAACAATGTCTGTCTCATTAACTATTACCTTGTTTAATAAAAAATTTTTAGAATCATCTATGCAAAACTGGCTCATGTGTCCATTATTAAAATGACAGTAGGTGCATCAGGGGGGATGGACCATACAGAGCATATGGATAGATTGAGTGTGGGTATGATTATGGCTTGCAGTCCCCATCTTATGTGAGCCTACCCCGCACTAATGTTGCATACATGGACTTCATGTGCAATTAGCATGTACCTAGAACCTCATGTATTGAATAAATTTACTAAGGGAGGATAGGTCTTTCAAGAAAAATATTTCCGTTTTGTTACTTTGATTATTTGGTTTGGGAAAAAACACGAAGAAGAAGTAAAAAATTAACCTTGAACAGAACATAAGTAAACTGTAGGCACGTTGTCTTTGCTGCAAAACCATTTAGCTAACTTATTACTTTATTTCAAGCCAAAATACATTTTTTGATTGCTCACAAAATTAGCTACATTTGTTTTCAGTTTATGTGACATTAAAGAAGTATATTATTTATGTGACATTAAAGAAGTATTATTTAGCATCACATGGACGGTGTAGGAGAATGATTATTCAGCAATTATGTCAATTATATAAGTGGCTCCAAAAAATTCTCTAACACACAGGGCTATGGCCACAGCGGACTTCAACCGTGATGGGCTGGATGATTTGGTAGTCGGTGCTCCAGGTTACAGCACCATGGGCCAACTTCAAGTAGGACGTGTGTACATTGTCTACAGCAAACAAGAGGGATTGCCTTTTACCAGTTTGGATCTAGACGACGGGGCTGATGTTATTCTCCAGGGCCTCGAGGTGAGGTACAAATTTGCAGAGAAAGAAAAAAGCAGCGAGGAAGTTATATTCTTATTAAAAGTGCATGGTGATACCAATTTTAAGCACATAGGGGATAGCTTTAGAAAGGGAGGCGATGTGGGGAAAATAAAGTGTGTTACTGTATTTTAGAATACATTTGTCGGCTTTAAATGGAATTGGTAATTTTATTCCCCAACGTTTGACCTCATTGGAAATCTACCCTGGTTAACAACAATCACCAAAATAAGTTGCCCTGTTAAATGTTTCAGCAATCAAGCAGATTTGGATCTTCGGTGGCTGTACTGGACTTCAATCTTGATGGAAAGCTGGATCTAGCTGTAGGAGCTCCATCTGTAGGATCAAACAAGCTCACATATACAGTAAGAGACTGTGAAATTTCTAAGGTACTCCATAAAACTGAAGGGTATTTCTCACGGTAACAAGGCAAAGGTGCTAAGGTAGGACATGACCCATAAAGCTTTAGGTTCAGTAATATATCATCGGGCGATGTACTGTTTTTTCAGGTGGAGAAAAAAAATACACATTTTAAAATCACTATGTTCATTTACAAACACTGTTATTCTTAAAACCCCTCAGGTTTTAATATGCAATGAAACATAGCACATCCTCTGTTTCTGATAGTAACATGGGAGTTACTTCACACATTGATTACATGCTTACACATATTTACACTAACATATACATGCTTACACATACTTACACTAACATACACTTACTCAAGCTCACACACTCATAACACACACTCCCTCTCACAATACTTACACACGGATTCATGCTACCGCACACTTGCATGTCCATGCTAACACACAAACTCTTAGACATACACAAACACTTACACATCTATACTAACACACAAACATTTACACATACACATTCATGCTCATAGACAAATGGTTACACATACGTATTCATGCTCACATACACATTCATGTTAACACACACATACATATGTGACACTAATACATACATTCTTATTCTAATATACATACATACTTTCATACATACTCCCTCCCTTACCGATTCACTCACACCTCCTTTACCTTACTGGCAGCTTTCTCTTCTGGCTTCTGGCTACTTGCACACTGCATACGGTTGCACAGGTCCCACACCCCTAAAGCCAGCCTTGGCTATGATCATCACTACATGAGGGCAGGTAGCAATGTAAAAAATGGTGTGGCAGCAAGATGGCGCCTCACGTACATACACAAATGAAAACACCTAGCAATGTTATTGTAACATCCACATCATGAACAAAATAAGATTAATCTGTTAATGTCGTTGTAATAAACATTTGGATTTGGCATATTCTGTAATGTGGCAGTACTGCTGTAAGGAATCTGATATTTGAACAATAGTCAGTGAAGCTATGAAAGTATCAAAAACTAGTCATCCTACTGTCAAATGTATATCTACTGTTTATTTGTAATTGTTTATTTTTTATTTAGGGCTCTGTGTATGTGTATTTTGGGACTAAGACCAGAGGTTTCTCCTCAGAACCTAACATCACTATAACATGTAGGGTAAGTTATTCTTTTTTGTGAGAGTTCTCATTCTAAAAGCCAATTTTCATTAGTGGGTGTTATTGGAAAAAGGTAGCTTCATTGACTCAATAGTTTGTATTTGAATGCGATTCTTGAACGGTATGTCAATTCACCACTCTTGATACTAAATGAAACTGTAAGATTACACATATAGCAATATACACTATATGGACAAAAGTATTTGGGCACCTGACCATTATACCGACCGGAACTTTTATGACATTGCATTCTAACTGCATAGACATTGATATGATGTTGCCCCCCCATTTACAGCTATACCACCTTCACTCTTCTGGGAAAGCTTTCCACAATATTTTGGAGTGTTTCTGGGGAAATGTCTACCCATTCATCTAGTAGAGCATTTGTGAGGTCAGGCACTGATGTTGGATGAGAAGGCCCACCTTTGGTTCATCCCAATGGTTGAGGGTCAGGGCTCTGTGCGGAGCAGTCATGTTCTTCCACACAAAACTCATCCTACCTGAATTCAATCATTAAAATGTGTATCCCAATTATTGTGTCCATATAGTGTATGTTAATTGGGGCAACAAAATGTGCATTGATCAGAACCCTAAAATAATGCTTGCAACCTTATTTGGCTGATTACACTCACTGAACCACATGTGTGCACTACATGTCTAATCACATACACAGCTAATGCAGGCATTTTACACGTCAGTATTTCCAGGTTCACATTAATTCTGAGCAGGACAGGTACATGCGAAGGAGCTCACAGCATGAAATGCTTATCATGTGTTATAAACTTTGAAATATTACAGAACACATACTGTAACCTTGGTTGGACCCTCCTGGCTGCTGATGTGGATGGAGACAAAAAGAAGGACCTTGTTATTGGATCTCCATATGCACCAGGCGGAGGGCAGCAGAGAGGAATGGTGGCTGTTTTTTATTCCCAGAGAAGAAGGAGCAGACAAGGTGATGATCTGAGATAAGCAATGGGTGGTGAAATATGTTCTTGTACTTTGTGAAGCTAAACAGCACAAACCCATGAAATAATAAAAGATGGATAGCATTCATATTGTACACCAGCAACTACCAGATTCCACCTGCTAATTCTGTGTGCACATTTCTGTCACTTACATATTTGTTCTTGCAGCATCATTATTAAATGTCCCATACTGTTTTAGAGAGATGGATTCACAAATATTAAATATTTGTATAAAACAATGTTGGATGGGTGTATGATTAGGGGGGCTGTGTTACAAACATAATTTGGGAGGATCATGGTAAGCTAATGAAGTAATACAACAGAACCTTTCAAAAAGGATGGAGTGTGTCAAGAATCCCAAAATGTCAGCTCCAGCTCATGGGCCATTATTTGGCTACCAGTGACTTAGTATAAATAACATGTGTAGTATATTTTCAAAATTTTGTATTTTTTGTTGATTAAGATTAGAGATGACACAATTGTGTGGGTGAATTTTCATCTAGGGATGATGTCAGTAGAAGATGCAGAATGGACTGTTTTGGGGGAACACAATTACGCATGGTTTGGCTACTCACTTCATAGTCATGAACTGGATAACAAGACTTTGTTAATGGTTGGGAGTCCAACATGGAGCAAGTGCAAGAGGTGTGTTATTGCGATTGCTAACAGATATAACACTTTAATATATATATAACCTTTTAACACAATTCTGTTGGCCACTGCTGTAAACAGTGCTTCTGTCACACGATTTGTTTCCATATAGTACACCTTATTGTGATGGTCCGGCAGATAGCTTGCAGAGTATGGGAAAAGCCTATGGATTCTACCCACCAAGTACAAACGTATCATTTGAAGTGTGTGGGGATACAGTAAGTGTACAATTATTTTATAGACTGAATCTTTGTATAATCCATTAAATATATGTGAACTTTCTTCCTTCTTCTTCAAGGTTTATTACTGTAGTCATTATCTGGTAGGTTTCCATTGAAGCAGACTTGCAGAGTGAAAACTTCTTTCAATGAAATTTAATGTTGTAAAGGCGCTATAGTGAAGAAAAGTCTCCTTATAATGTATATGTATCATAAAAAATGTAAAACATTGCTGAATGGACATTTCTGAAGGACTCTAATGTTAAAATGCTTTCATGTAACATAAACTGGTTGTTTTGCTCTGATGCAGGAACACAATAAATTCGGCACGTCATTTGCCAGTGGAGCTGTTCTGGTCAATGGAGTAAAAAGACAAGTGCTGTTGATTGGTGCACCTACCCAGAGTATGTATGCGTGGCATTAAAATGTCAATATTTAAAAGCCAGAAGGGACACTGTAACTAACAGTCCCAGCCGGAAGGACAGATGCTGACAGATGCTGGTTACCAAACTTATTCCATTTTTATAATATCTCACTTAATAGTGCCTGGCTCTCCAGCCAATATCTGGAATACGTCGCCCTCTGAATGAGAAAAAATCACTATAAGGTTCTTTCTCATTAGTATTTTTTTGCCAGCCCCCACAGTAACTCTTCTAAATCATTGATGAATGTGAACGTGGGCAGAAACTCATAGGCAAGTGACATTGGCAGAAACATCGGACAAGGCTACAAGGTTTTTCTTGTGAGAGTTTCTCCAGGATGGAAATTCTTTCCACCCTTTTTTCAAAGATGGGCACAATTTCTTCACCCTGCTCTATTCTGACTCGGGAAGAGTTCTCTCTCAGCCATGTATTTCCTATTCAAATGAATATCTTCCAACATTATTGCGCTGTGTTGTTGTTGCAGATAGCAATGCAAGGCTTGCATTCATACCACAAGTGCTACACCATGCCGGGGCAGTCAAGATATTTGAGCTAAATTCTGGAAGGGATCCATCATTACTTGGCATTTTGAGTGGGGACAGGGAATATTCACGGTTTGGAGCAAATGTGCATTTAAGTGATCTCGACGACGATGGTCTTGGTAAGAGATAACATTTTTGGAATGCCATCAAATGGAAACAAATAAAACAAGGCTTTATAGTTGGAAATCTTGGTGTTTCATGGTTAAGTAATGACACAATCTAGCTTGTGCAGGTTAAGTAAGAGAACAAAAAAACACCTTATGTATTATTTAGCAATATGCACTAACACTATATTAATTTAACAGATGAAATCATTGTGACATCACCTCTAAAGACTGATGGCAAACAGTCTATGCTATTTGGCACTCAAACAGGACGTATTTTCATCTACAATGGAAATGTTACCTCTCCAGGTCTCCTATCCAAAAGTTGCAAGTCCTGGGTTTCACCCTGTCCAGAAGACTGGGTAAGGCTATGTCAAGTTTAAGGAAATTGAATCATATTTCCTATATTATGATATTTGGTAAAAAGCCCAAATTTGCTAGTATTTTGTACATATATATATATATGTGTATACAGTATCATCCAATGGTTTGCTCATGTTAGGTCCACTGCAAATACAGTAGCTGTGGAGTCTCTAATGGAATACTATTCAAACATTCCCTAAAGGCATTTCATAAATGAGCTGTGTTTTTTCTCCCTTTACAGGCCCAGTATGTACTGGTGTCTCCTGAAGTAAGTTTCACGATTTTGTGGTTCAAGTTGAAATTCAAATTTTATTGATACAGATGATATAAACCAACTTATTGTTTTAGGGAAAAGCAAACTTTGGAACAGCTGTAACTACAGTCACATCAAAGGGAGAAGTAAGACATCTTTTGTTCTGTTACATATAGAATTCTAATTTATACATATATATAACAATAGAATGTTACGTTAGGTATTAAGGATCATTCTGCTTTATTACACACGCTATTAGGAGTTATGCACTTAACCAAAGGGAAAATGAGATGATACTGGGTGCCGACACCGGGAACGTAATCAGGCTTAATATTTATATTGTATTTTAGAAACAAGTCCTGGTAGCAGCTAAAAGAAGTTCTTTGAGTGGAAGACTTGCTGGTGCCATCTATTTATACAGCCTTGGATAACAAATATTCCATAAGGAAACAAAATTTGGGGTAAATGGAGAATATATAGTATGTGAATGTAGTTTGAAAGCATACTTGGCTGTAATCAATCAATAAAAATCCATTGTTGACAACTTGGCCTTCTTAATCTTATGACTGTAGAGTGAGGACAGCTTCCAGCAGAAATGGTAGAGGTTAATACATGCATAGGGAGGAAAAAGGCTATTCTAAACATAAGAGAAGCCAAGAACTGAATATTTTACAGCATAATAAAAAACAAACAAAAAAACAGTAAACAAATGGTTCTGATCTGCCGTCAGATTTAAAGTTTCTTGTGTATGTGTCACCTACCTGAAACAGCAGTCGTCACGGAGGACAGGAAGAGCTCAATGCGCCCTCTGGTGGCAAGTCATGGGAATCCTGGTCCCTATAGATAGATTACGGCCGCGCCACAAACAAGATGGCCGCTGTAATCTCTGAACAGGAAGTGACATCAGACTTTTCAACATTTTGGTGCCAAAACCTCAGATTGCTGCCTATTTACTCCCTATCCTATATAAACCCTCAGAAGACATCAGACCTTGCCTTCTGATGGTCGTGCCTCTGCTTCATTGTGGCTATTCTTCAGTGCGCGTTCTGATACGTCTCCAGTTGTTTGACCTAGGCTTAACCTTGTTGATGCTGACCTCGGCTCGTTCTTCCTTTTTCCCTGATTTCTGGCACCCTAGCCTCGGCTCGTCCTTGTTTCAGCCCCTGCCTTGAGGTCCTACCTACCATCAGCGTCTACAAACCTCGCTGTGTGTGACAGTATAGTATAAATAACTATAGCTTGTGGTTTTTGTTCTTTAAGTATTGTAATTACTTAAGAGGTATTTAAAAACTGGAACCAAAGAACAGTACATGTAATATATATTTAGTGTATATTAGCATCAGAACATTGTGTGCAAATACTGACAACGTGTCATTCAGCAAGTGGCCCTTTTTGATATACACTAATACATTTGCAAGAATATTCTAATTATCTGCTCCTGAATTACAGGGTTGAAAATACCAAGTCATATTGATTTCTTGACAAAATGTAAACATTTATTTCGAAATAATAAATCACTAACAAAAGACACAAAAATAAACACAATATTAAAAGTGTTTAAAAAACCTAATAGACTACTATTCAAAGTTATTGCAAATAATAAATTGCAACTAATGAAAGAGTAGAAAACATTTTGGCCTGGAGTGATGATGTGTATATTGCAGAATAAGGAATTTAGTAGACGAATGTACCCAGTGGACAGTTATTTGCCAGCTTTTAATGAGTTGTTAAAACTTGATGCTTTTATTGGGACAACTTACTAAAAAGATGTAAAGTGACTTTGATGACTTTAGAAGTATCTTCCTCAAATGAGAAAAGCGTTTGAGGTTGCCAGAACTCATCACCTTACATCTTTGTTTTATGTTGTCCCAATAAAACCTTCAACTAAAGATTGCTTTATCCATTACTATATATATATATATATATCTTTTTTTTTCTTTTAATTCACCAAAAGATGACATTTAGTATCAACATTAAACATTACTTTGAGTGGTCATCGAATACAACTGATGCAACAAACTGATTTGGAATAAATATTAAAACATTACCGGTAATAGATCGTGACTAGCTAATCATGTTCTGCAATGAATTTCTGTTAAATACCTACACCATGGGATGAATCTATATTTCAATCAGGCAAGGTATTGGTCCAGTAAAGCCATACAAAAAAGCATTTTTTAACTGCATGCTATCTCCTTGTATGTAAGGTTATTTATAAAAAATATTTTTTAAAAAAAAGTTCTGAAAGGTTTAAACTTTAGAAATTTGCCACTTTTCTTGCAATTAACTTACAAATATTTCCTTTACACAAGTTAACGTCTGTAACTTGAAAACTGGGATCCTATATGCCACCTTTATTGGCTAACTATGCCAATTCTATTATTTGGTCTTACATAAAGCATAACAAAAAAGGCACAAAACAATTGTTTGGTATATTTAGTAAAATAGATATTCTATACATATATAATTTAAGGCACCTTGGCTATATACGTACAGGGAAAACGTAACAAGGAATATTCTTTTGCATAAATCATTGGCTAATTCACAGTCATTTGGTTCATGTAATATATATAATCACTTCACACAAATGCTTGGATTAAGTGAGGCATCTCCAGCTTCCTATGCAGCTCATAAAGTTATTTCTCCAAGTCCACGACTAAGTTTTTCATCTTATTCATACAGTCTGTTTGCAAAAGCAGCTACTCTGTGCGTGTTTTTTTTCTAATCAGGCTTGTGTTGTTTTAAAATGGCAGATGTTAATGCACTTGATTGTAAACACAATTAAAGGACCGAAGTCCGAAGCAGCAAATTGTAACCTGCTATTCATAAACGATCAGGAAAGTCATAAATGTGATCTGGGTCTACCTTTGGATTGCCCGATTTTACCCCCTTCCTCAGGGTATTTTGGGGAGAGTTATCTCTGTAAGTTTCTTTTCTACTGAAGACATACAGAAAGGTATTTATGTGTAAGTAAGCCCTACAGCGTGGTGTGTTAGGTGTTATTCCTGAGTAGGTACGGTGTGCAGCTGAAGGGAAGCCAGACACGTTGTGCAATGCTATCCTGAGACAACAGGGCTGACCATGATGGACACTGTTAAAACCCCATGCAATGATTTGAGGATATTAAATGAAGTTGAATTTCTTGAAAGTCCACTTGATTGCCGACTTCCCTCTCAGAGGTAATATGTCGTTGTAACAGTCACAGTATACATTTGTGGGCTGAGGGTTATCTGCCAGACATGTTACTCCTATTCGACACAAATGTTTCCAGTTTATTCCCATTCCTGGTTTCAACTCTTCCGCTCACAGGGTACGGCCTCTTCAGCAGTGATGGGACCTAAACAAAAAAAAAAGGCAAACGCAGGTCAAGAATCAATCTGAAACAGTATACAAGTCTTTTTCGTAAAGACGGCTTACAAAAGAAGCCGCTGTGTGCATGGTTTCCCTTTCAGTTCTGACCAACCATAGAATGGCAGAGATCAGATTAATGCACCTGATTGAATTCAGACACAAATATGAACACAATGGATCCAGTTATAAATCAGACGATTCCAACATCATATTCATATTTTATTCTTTGTTCACACACAACTATATCTTGGAACTGATTAATTTCATTTTCACTTAATAAAAAATGGCATTAGAATATATGCCATCAAAAACACTTTGTTCTATAAACTCATATTGCCCGTATAGATCAAGTATTTCCCTATATGAAGGAAAGAACATGGCATTCATGAATTTCCAAGCCTTATAAATCTGTTGGTCTTCAACATACCGGAGGGGGTAAAGACGGCTCCAGATGTCTTCCAAGAAATGAAAGTAAGCGTCGCCAGATTAATCCACTTCCCAGAAACATTATTCCAGTAACCAACCAAAATACTTGAGGATTCTAGATGAAGAACAATACAACTTTTAAGTAACAGAATTGATGACTGGGAGGAATGAAGTAACACTTAATTGGGTTGAATTCTGGTGGTCAACCTTGCTATGAACTAAGCAACAGTTTTACTTTTACTGTTGATAAAATAAATATATATATATATATATATATATATATATATATATATAGTTTTTATAAAATTAGTCATACTCAGCTGAGACTGTGGTATAAGAAGTTAATGGGAATCAGTCAATAGAGGAGAATACAAGTCAAATTAATGTTAAACACAGACATTAAACCCACCCCAGAATAAACAAATAAGACATTTATTGTCTCACCTCTTCAAATGAAGACTCCAGATTCATACCAAATGCAACCCCAATTAGGCCAAAAAGAGAGAGTGAGAAAGTCCCCATAGTCAACTGTAAGTTCAGTCTCATCATTACATTTCGATGGCTGGAACACGAGAAGGGAAAATGCTTAGTAACACAGCAAATTACATTTTATGTTTGAAATTACTTTCATTTCAGGACAATACTAATGCAATATATAATCTTTACGAAGTTGCACTCAATTGGTTGCTTTGTAAGTGCTGCAAACGATGCAATATAATGTCATTATTAAATAATTAAAAGGCACAATAGGGTGAATTGAGACCAACCTGTCCAGGTTGATGAAGATGACACTTTCAGAGTCATCAATCAGAACCCTGAGCTCTCTGGCAGCATTGGCGAGGTCGTCTGCTTGTCTATAATAGTTCTCCAGAAGTAGTTCCATTTCCTCTGCATGGTCAATTCTGGAAGTGCTCTCTTCACTATGCGCACAACATAAAAAATATTTAAATATTCAACATAATAAACTGCTCATGTTGCTACAGTGAAATACAACTGTTCACTTTCATAAGGGTTTCCTAATGAAGTCTGTAAGTTGGCCAACAGACATACCACTGTTAAGGACAACATAGTTTGAAGGTTCTGTTCCACATAGGGAGCCTTTTAAAAGATAACCAGATTAGTGCTGCAAAAAAATAATTTTGTGTTGCCAGTCACTTAAAAACTGTGATTAAAAGTTTATGGAAATGCTACAGATGCATAAAAACAAAGTGCTGTCATTCATCCAAATCCCTCCTCTATGTATCACATTGCCATAGTCTGACTGCCTACTAATATACTGATGATCAATGATGGGGGCGAGTTATAATGTGTAATAGGTGTAAGGGGAGTAATGTGCAATAGGTGTGATGGGAGTAAAGAGTGATGAGTGATGAGAAGAGACTAAAAGTAACGTTCCTTCTTTTATGTAAAAAATTGGCCTCCTGGGCAGGGCAGACAGACAGGATCAAGCGGCCCCGCCAAAATATCTGTGGAACAGAACCTTTAACATCAATAAAACAGAAACACAATAATAAAAACGGGAATACTTACAGGACCTGAGGATAAGCCATCTTGGTGAGGCACAAATCCTCAATTAATTCATCTTCATCAAGAATTTCTAGTATTGTTTCTTTGAAAACTTTAATGTCCGTTTCCAATTCTGACAAGCTGTAGGAACAACATGTGATGGCATGACATAAGTGCAAAAAAAACTAATCTGTCTTCCATTGATGGGTTTTTAACAGTTTGAATCACAGGGCAATGTGGCATGTATCCAACAAAAAAAACTGTTTTGACAGCACAGAATGCCTGGCTAGGTTTCTTTGCACATCAAAATGGTACAATTATGGATGGTGGCTCAAACTAGACATGTTCGAAACCAAGTTCCTTGCCCGGTTGCAACTTAGCGTGCATTAGTGTATGAGCATGACATGGTCATTAAGAGTCTGCATCACACATTTTCAATGTCTTCTCCCTTTCAGCTGGGTTTGCCCCAAAGTGCTAGAGGCACAAAACGATGCTTTTAGCAGTAAGGGCAGAGGCTAAGCAGCTCTGCAAAAGAAAGAGAGGGACATATAACATATAACAAAAATGGAAAACCTTACATGAACGTTATCTTCACAGCCGATATGACAAACTCTAAGCTATTCTAAGCTTAGAATACATTTTGAATAAGCTTTTTACACATATATCTTTAAAAGTAAAAGCAATGTACAACAAATAAGGAAGGATCTCACAATTAAGATGTAATTGTAGCAAAATGGGCAAGTAAGCATGTGTGGAAATATTGGAAACTTTATAGGACAGTCCTTGATCTGAATGGAAGAAATGGTAAGATTGATAACATCACACAGTATTGAAAAACAAATGCTTTATCTTTAACACTTGCCTTTTTCCATTTTGCAGCAAAACGTGCAATTTGCTCCTATCTATGGACAGTAGCTTGGGATCCACCAAAGCTTCCAAGGTTTCCAGGATATAAGGTTGCAGATACTGAAGTCTTCCCTGAAGAGTGCTCATCTAGATGACAATATTACCCTTCATAAGCATTGAAAGTCAGTTATTTTACAACATACAGAGGCAGGGCCACTTACAATAATGAACATACCCTAATCTCATATCATACGTCTGTCCTTTTATGCAAAATTTGTAAACTCAAGTCATCATGTACCCTTACCAGTTGGAAGGTTTCTAACTAACAGAGACACCTGAAAAGGACACACATTTTTACACCCGTCTCAGGGAATCTGATATGGAGAAACTCTGGTGTAGAACAATTTGAAAACTTATGCACATTACATAGTGAAGTTCTGAACAACTGAAATGTGAGTCAAAAAGAATTTTAAATAGATGCGTACATACAAGAACTCACCCTATGCTGCAGAATAGCTTCTAAAGCTCTGAATTCAAAAGGCAAGGAATAGGTGACCAGTTGACCTTCGCCTGCTAACTGGGGGGCAAGTTCTCTGAATAACCAGTGATCCAAGTGGAGGTTCCGATAATCCAATATCAGAAGATACTCAGAGGTTATAACAGCTTTTAGAAACTAATACAAGAGACAGAAAACACAATAGTTATACAGATAAACAATAGTTATACAGAAATTGCTAAATGAAATGGTGAATTAAAAAATGATACAAACTTGCATAGGCAGTACGAATTATTGAACCAAACAATATCCACTCTCTTATTCATTGACAGAACACGTGAATAAAACAAAAGTCAGCTAAACAGATCTAACCGCTGGGGTACCTCCATTCTTAGTATAATCCTTTTATTCCTAGAGGTGATACTCATCAGATGCTGGAATCTTAAATCTCGAGCTTGAAGACCTAACTCCTGGTACAATTCAGTTTTTTTCCTTTCTGTAAAAATAAAACAATGAATTCAAGTACAGTACATGTTACAAAACCAGTACAAAACCAGTTACAGTACATGTTACAAAACCATGGAAACACACAGTAAAAGAAGTACATTTTAATGCCATACATTAACGTCCAGGAAACGTTTCATTAGTAACATACGTGTCTAAGGATCCTGGCTTCGGGAAGCACATTATGTTGGGAAAGCTTACCAAAAGACATGATGTTTCCCTCTGTGTCAAATTTCACCTTAAAATAAAAAAAGAATATAGAATGTAGATAAGACTATTTCTTCTACAGAACAAAGAAAGCAGCGTGCTGTTCTTGGGAGATGTTTCTGTGTAGGCCAAAAATAGTAATGGGTGGAAACGCTATCCAGAGTACAAACCTCTTTCAAAGGATTTATTTTGCATTACTGCAAACCGACATATTGTTATCAGCAAAAATTAAGTTACCAAATATTCCATGAATTTGTTATCATAAAACACAAGTTTCATCAACCCTTGAGAGAATTTAGATGAAAGTTAATAGTTAGTCTGATGCGCTAGAAACATCATATACTTACAATAGAAAATACAGGAGCTACGCTGGCTAATGTGGCTTGTGTTGCATCAGTGGATGAAAGTCGAAATGATCCACCTAGAAGACCAATAAAATAACCGATTACAATGATTTGTCAATTGGAGCTTCCTTTTGTCCGTTTAATAAATAAAGGAAGCAAACCGATTCTAAAAAGGAGCTCTTACGATCTTAAAGGGTCAGCCATCCTAATTCATCATTTTTTTTTTTTAAAGGCGACAAAAATTTTTAACGATCAATGTCCTAATAGGACTAAAAGTATGGCAGATGTCTTTGGAAAATATTTCAAGATCAAGAGGCATTGGCATATTTGCAATTTACAGTCCGTATAATCCTAACCAGGGAGTGACTCCAAGCCATCAATACCCTAAGAGGACTTCCATCACTGCACAGAGCGTTGCTAATGGCATGCACAGAACCGAGTTTCCAATCTAGTTGCTCTTAATATAAATTGTATGCCCTTTACTCAAAAACAATCTTCTACGTTTAGAAAACAACGTAGAGGGGACATGAGTTGCCAGAGTCCCAACCACAGCGTAAAACCTTCCATACTAAATGAATGATTCTCTGCATCTAAGAGGTGGCTTACACTAGTCTGGTACGCTACGGGTTAAATAATGTGTCATAACAAGACCTGAAGTAAGTGAATCACACACATGTATAATATCACATTAATAAATACATGTAATTAGTACTCTTTCCTGGCATATTAGGAATACTTGATTAAAGTTATAGTAAAACTGTAAATACTGTGGAAATGTTATGCTGTCACTACACCGCAAGCCATTTCTTCTCTGTATATAAGATGTCCACCCATATATAATGTGAAACTATGCGTGTGTGTGTGTAATATATATATATATATCTCTCAGAACATTACTGACCGCTGCAGATGGGTCTCCTGGTGTAACCCAATAAAGATCTGTGGGTCCATCTTGATTTAACTCCCCGACCAACATGAGAGTACAAACTACAACCTCTGACTGTCCCTGCCTGTCTCAACACTCCCAAGAGTGTCCTTCTGCAAGACCCGAGGCTGCGTAAAACACACGGTATCTCCATGGAATAATATGTTCGCGTTAGAGGGAATAAAAAAAACCCGCCAAAATAATAAAATCAATTTATATCATGACCCTTGCGATGACTCGTAAAGCTTTCACTCTGCTGTCATAAGGATACACATGGGTTTGTGCACCGGAACCGCTTCCCTTGTCATACTGCAGACCGGTGTATTTTTTTTAACCAAACTTTATTGACGTAGCCTGTGAAATGACACAATGAACCTCCTTGAAAGTGGATAGTTCTGTTTGAAATGGTTCGGCCAGGGTTTAACTCGCTCATTGCTGTGCTCAATAATAATGTGAGCATGCGTGTTGTGATTATAACATGACTATACCAGACCTCATACTGCATTTTTACAGCATAAATGTTATTTAACCCCTGCAGGCCCTTTTTCATAACCAAAGCATCAAAATATTTTTTGTAATTTTTGGATATGCTTGTTAAAGCACGAGTCCCCTTTTCCATATTTGATGAGCCCCCAAATATAGGTCATTTTGTTGAGGAGAAGTAGAGTCTTTTTTTTAAAAATAATAGAAATACATAAAACATACTAGTGAGAATAGATTAAAAAAGTATACTAAAATAAAACAAAATCACAGAAGTAACCCTAACATTTTTGCAATCTTACTTTAATTTTCTTCTAAACTGTAGGTGTCACAGCTAAACAATGACCCTATTTTTGTTCAGCAACATCGACTGATTACAGTCATGCATTCATGCTTTACGTATTACCCTATATTTACTTAAGGGCTTTGTATTTTTTTAATATATATTTTATTAAATAAGGTTAAGGGGTAATTCTTTAGATTTTTTTAAAGTTTTTATTTTAAAGTTTTTATTTTATATTTTCTTGCACTGTAGCTTGTGCTCAAGTCATACATTTTTTATGTCAGTGATGTCGTGTCATTTAAATTTTTCTCCTTCATTTTTTTTACTTTTAACATTTTTTTGGAAGGGGAGAAACTACCGGTATTTGTGTTTGTGCTGATAACAATTTGATCACAAGTAGTGCACCATAGCCCTGCATTGCAGATTGCAATGACTGTAATCAGCCAGCAGGGGGAGTGCAATGGGGGAGCCCAACAGGGTCTAGAAAGACCCAGCTGAGGCTCTCCTGACTTTCGGTGGGTTTACCAGAAAGTTAATGCTCAATTACATGATAGGGCATCGCTTAAATGACAGTGTACTGGCGCTTGTGGCGAGTGCCGTTACACATGATCAATCAGCAGGAACCCAGCAGTGCTGGCTTCTGCAACAAAGTCGGCACGTACCTGTATGTCTTTATGGGCTTTTTGCCACACATTTTAAGAATGTACAGGTACGACCTAAGGGGACTCAATGGGTTAAACAACCCTAGAAATGGGTGGCATCTACAGCATCTTATGCATGTTTGTGCTAACACTTCAAAACAATTGGTATTTTACTGATTTAAATGATAATAGCCCGTATAAAGTGAAAGATTGTTTTACATGCAAACTGAAAATTTCGATCTCATGTTCTCCTCCTTTGAAATAAACTTCCCTCCTTCAGTTTGTTAAATCTTTTTTATGTATTGAAATATTTCTAAGATCTTGGAAGCTTCTTCAAACAACTTCCTTTGAATGAAGAATGTTCTAAAGTGTTTCCAGTTGACAACTCAAATAAAAAACCCTTTTCTTTATACAATAATTATTTTAACGTAACATTCTTTGTCCAATTAAGGCCCTTGGTTTCCTTCAAACAGACATATGTAGTTGTGTCATAGTTAAATGCATAGAACATGGATTTTAATCAATGGCCTAATTAGTACATTGAATACAAAATCAACATTTTGTTGATTTAAGAGATGGTAAGTAATTATGATGTCAGGCCATACAATACGCTTACCAAATCAATGAAGAAAGATGATGTAATGCTACAATTAGAAACAAAATTTAATCGATAGAAGAAACAATGTCCCTGTACGCCTTCCATTATGGAACTTCATTTTAATTATATTCTGTGGTTATAATTTACACATGGCATTCTGGCATACAATAGAGACTGTGACAATAGTACAAATGAAAGCTATTCTTTGCTCAAGTTCAAATTACCAGTAGTATTCACTGTTATTCAATAGTATTCCTGTGTTTTATTTGCAATCTTTGTTTAAAAGATGCCAGGCTGTCATTGGGTTTGGAAACAGGATCATTGACACATTGTTACAACCATCAGGAAATGTGAACTCCAAAGAGAAGGCATTTATTCAACCACTCAATGATGTTCCGGGCGAGCTGTAAAGAAGGACAGAGCGCCAATATGCCCCTTGGGCTGCTCTGATTTTAGGGTTTGAGACATTTCTCAGGATATGGCTATCCTGAATCCAAGTCAAGACCAAGGCTGAATAATAATAGTACGCCCCATCTTTTTTGCATCCACAGGGCCGTTTCCTGACGGTACACAGAATATAAGCTTCTCATTAGACAACCTGGGGTCTTCTCTGTCAGCAAAATCCAGTATCTCTGGCTTCCTGCTGCCTGATCCAGTGTAACAGCACTCAGTACGAGCACTGGTTACACCAGAATAACGGAGAATGCCTGAACAGAAGTTTAGGCTTTCTCTGCTGGCTACATTAGTCCTGGCACCACCAGAAACAACATTAAATGTATAAAAATGCTTCTGGTAGGGAAATATTGGGCACTTGTCCTTCCTGGAATTTTGCTTTCAACAAGATGTTTCATGGCCACCCATGAAAACAGTTAATTTGTTTTGAAATGGCCATTTGTGGTACAGAAGCATTTCTGGTAACTCTCTGGATTTTAACCCGAGTCTTTATATGAAGCGCTACTTCCTTCCGTCTCCAGGTCACTATTTCTTCTGGTTAGGGTAGAGGTAGTCGACATTTCCCTCTTACTCCTTACCCACGCAAGACTCTTACATGGGTGGGGGGTTATTGTTGTTGGTACTTTGTTTTAGATGCAATCCCCAATTTCACCACAGAGGGCCCTCAGTCTTTACTGGAGGTCTTTATTCCAGGACGTCATAAACTGTTGAAGTTTCAAACAAAAATCAATAACAAAATCTAAAAATGTAGGCCGGTTCATGGTATATACTACTACTATTACAACTACTACTAATAATAGTAATAATAATAAGATACACTTAATGGTTTGTCAGGCTGCACAGTCTGCTAATTTTGCCTGCCTCTCAAGGTGGACTTGATATTTCTTCTATTGTTTATTAAGTTAAATTGTGTTTATTTATAGAACATATCACTATTACACTAAGGGGTCAGTGAAAATGAATAACATTAAAATGGAGATTAACACACATAAAGACATACTCGAAGGAGAAGCTGGCACTGCAATTGTCAGCTTTTAGAACCACATTTAGAAGAAATTGCAGTTATTAAACCCCACACCATGTTAAAGATTTTGAAACAAACCAAACAAACAAAAGTTGGACTATAGTCACATTCTGCTTTCCATGCTGCATTGGGCAATTCTCAAAGCAACATTGAAGGTACACAATGCCAGTCTTTTCTTTGAGTGATTAAACAATATCTCTTACCCTATACATTTCCAACGCGTTTTCTGGCCTTGTATGCACAATACAGATGATTATATGTATGTTGATGTTATAGGAAGTAGATGCTGTGTGGTAGACATCAGGCCTAGACTGGCCATCTTGACAGATGAGGCAAATCTCCTGTGGGCCGCTGGGCAACATCGCTCCATACATACCCAATCTGTACGTGAGATCTGGTGCTGTGGTGTGCGGCCACTGTTTGGATATGCTAATAGACCTGTTAGACTACCCAGAGGAAGCTGGAGAAGAATCTGAACGCGTTGTTTGAGGATTATCTGTGTGTAGACCATGAAGGTAGTGAATGATTTGTATTTCAGAAGATCACGCTGCATGCTGCTGGAGCCGACCAGTACCATTTATACATAGATATGACTTGTTTATTAACTTTGTCTCATGAATTTCTGTCTTTTCTTGTATAAGGAGAACACATTTTTCTATACTTCACTATTGCTGTGTTTGTTTCTCCAGTACAAACACAATTTCCAAACGCTTGATTTCATCTTCAGTCTTCATGGTGGCAGAACATAGGCAGCGATGTGAGGCAAGGTGGGGGGTATGTGAACATGTGTGTGTATGTGTGATTGTGTGTACATATACTATAATGTCAGAGTCAGTGTGTATGTGTGTATCTGTTTAGTGCTGGAGTCATGTGTATGTGTCCGTAGTGTTAGAGTGTAACTTTATATATAGCATTAGCCAGTGTGTGCACGTGTATAAGAGTGTGGTAATAGAGTGTATGGTGTTGTGTATGTTACAGAATGACATTAGCATGGATGTGTATGTCAGCATATAGTGTTATAGAGCGTATGGTGTTGGCATGCATGTACATGAGTGTAGAATGTTAGTGTGTGTTACTGTATGAGATTTATGTACTAGTGCCTTATTGTAGGTGTTGACAAATATGGTTTGGCTTCTAGATCCACACCATATCTGTCGACATCTGCAATAAGGCATTAGTACATAAATCTCAACAGTAGGAGTCATAGTTAGATGTGTGGCTAGGGACAGGGCTTTTGATGGACTTTTAATGCGATGTTGTGAGCTATTAGAAGAAGAGGCCTTCAATATTTAGTATTATGTTGCAATGCCATTTCACACTTACCCTTCAGTATGTATTTGGTTAGCATAACCCAATACTTTATTATTTTGTGCGTCCAAGCCTTTTAATTTGAATCTGCAATGCTTGGGTATGAATAATATGGGTCATGACGGTGCCTCTCTCACGCACACATACCAAATATAAGTCTGCATAAACACTTTTAACATGACCCCGCTGCGCTTCACCCTCCCAGCTACACACGGCAGCGACCGCTATGCAGCTGGCGCTATGCAGGTGGCTGTTTATTTAGTGGCTGGAACAACCACAAGGCCCTTCCCTTTGTCTGAATTTGAAATCCATGCATAAGGGGTATGCTGGTACTTTATTTGCTTAGGGAACCGGAAATCCTAGCACTCAACCTTCTTACAATACTTGCTTTCCAAAACTTCATTAAATTAAATTTCATTAAATTAACATTTCCGTGTTATTAAACCTACACGATAAAAATAAAACTTTGCGATTCAAAGGGTTAAATCTGCTTGGTTTATATTGTGGTTAAAACAGGTTGATTTACAGTGCCTGTGTGCTTTTGTAATGGTTAACCCTCGGTTATTACTCTCAGTGGGGGGTCAAAAGCCCTGTTAAAGCAAAGATAGGTTCTCTGAAACACTAGACCGGCCACCGTGTGTTTACAGAACATTCCACAAAGTATTAGTTACAAAGAGCAACTACGCGTTAGTTCAAAAATACCGGTATTACCCCATGCAAAAAATAAAGTATATTAACAATAAATATATTCTGATGTCAAAGTAAAGCGGCATTCTTTGGCTGATTTTTATGTTTATTTTTTCTTCTCAAATTTGTCTAAATGACAAAATCTTATTATTGTTATTATGTTTCCAGTTTTACACAATAATAAACTGTTTGGAATATGCTTGATATAAACACGATGTATTATATATCAGAACAATGGTGCCTTGTGTTTTATGCCATCAGCCTGTGCCAATTCACACTTATCGCAGCTGGTTTTCACAATTATATACGCACTGGATGCAATCTAAAATCTAATGTTTCCTAGATTTTTATTTTAACTTTGTGTTTCCGATCCCTTTGATGATGTCATGAGGGAAATGACATCATGAGTCTAGTTAATGTCTATGAATTCACTTATGTGATTATGCAGTTTTCCTGGATCTACCGTTTGATTTGGTACTACCCCCCCCCCACTAAGACCCTAGATCAATATTAGTTTTATAGAGGGCAGTCTAGTTCAGCTAGTCTGCCCAGACCCAGATCTTAATCAGATCTTCTTGCCTTAAATTCAGGATTCTTGATGTCTCTCCCATGCATACTCCACTTATCTACCCCCTCTCAGTAAAGTAAAACTTCCTTACCTTACATGCAACAATAATTACAATCATAATACCCGCAGACAGGTTGCTTTTATAGTATAAACACTTATAAGTAGCAGCTGGCCTTAAATATATCAGCACTAAACAGATATAACCACTGGTTTCTCCAGCATGCACATGGCAGAACGAGCGTGGCCTCGAGCAAACCATGTGACCAACCTAGAGGGGGGGGGTTACCATGGAAACCATAGGAAGCCTCCGAAAACACACACCCCTCCGTGCTAACATTGTGCCACTTTAACCGAAAAGGCGTCTGAGTAATCATTGACCCGGGAGGGCTAGGAGTCTCGCCGGAGAAGGAGGATTTGTAGTACGGGGGATGTTATTTTAACCCCTGAGAGGGTATAGTTGTGCACAGTTAGCAGGTGTGGTCCGGGGTGGCACGGGGAGGAGACAGCTGCAGGTGTCATTGGCTTCGTACAGCAGACCTTTCTCTGCTCCGATGAGGTTGTGTGGGCAGCAGTAGATGCTTATAGAAGGAGTAACAACGCATGCATGCATTCTTTAAGTGGAAGCATAGAGTCATAGAGCAGTATAAAGAATAGCGCTTCAGGACTGTGTGTAATGGCTAGATGTAGGCTAAGGGAGTAACATATAGTAGTAGAGTATCCACAAAATAACTACATCATCAGAACGTATAGAATCGGGAAGATATACTAGAGTGTTGGCTGCATTGAGAGTTGCTGATGTGCTGGAATCCTCGTAAGGGACTTATCTAGGAAGTAGAGCCAGGTGACTCGGTATATGTAAGAAAGGTGGGTAGCCCTTTGCAGATCTCGGTTAAACTATGCAGCCGGCCCAAGTTGCAGGAGGCGGTGGGCGCACCTTAGCCCCTCTCGCCCAGCAACCCGCTGTCAAGGCGGTGCATGTGTACAGAAACGGAGACCCGTTTTTCCGCGGGCGCCGCATGCTGATCCACGAAAAGCGAGTGGGGACTTTCGAAGTGTTCCTGAAGGATGTGACGGGTGGAGTGCAAGCTCCCTTTGGGGCGGTCAGGAACCTGTACACCCCGAGAAACGGACACAGGATCACGTCTCTGGAGGACCTGCAGCCGGGAGAATGCTATGTGGCAGGAGGGCGAGAAACCTTCAAGAAGATGGAGTAAGTAAAGGCATCGGACATGCACAACACAACACCCCTAACATGCACAACACAACACAACACCCCTAACATGCACAACACAACACCCCTAACATGCACAACACCCCTAACATGCACAACACCCCTAACATGCACAACACATAACTGACTCTGACATCTGACATAAAGGAATGGAATGTATTGTTTGGCAATCACATGGGTTAATGCATATATATATATATATTGGTTATAAGTGTATATATGTGTTTTAAAAAATATTGTTGTGTTTTCAAAATTGTGTATTACCAAACATGTTCTTATGTTGAACCCTTTTTTGCAGTAAGTTGGATTAAGCAAAGCATATAGAAGTAATGCACCCTTCTGATTCAATATATAGTTTTATGTATTGTAAGTCTAACTGATTTAGTGTACTGATCCCAAGCATTTAATTGTCAGGAACTGTGTTACTGCTTATCTAAGTGGCTTTTTAGAGTTTGTCCAGTCCGGCCTGTGGGTAATTTCTTAGCTTCCAGTTCTACACCATCCTCTGAAGCCTTCCCCTCACCACCAGAACAAACTGTATGTTCTGGGTGCCACCTTCTACCAGACAGAAGCTGATAGAGGTGAACACATCTATGTAGAATGGATATGCCTGGAAGAAAGTCACCTTCATTTTTCCACAAGCCACGAAAGGTTGTATCTATTGAGATGCGGTGTGGTCTTAGTGTGGACTTGCCCTGGTTAAAAAAGATGACCACCTTTTCTTGCCAATGAAACCCATTGATTAGATTAGAGAAGAAACCTTCGGCCTGTTTGAATCTAAGATAGAACTTAAGCTTCGCCTCACAGCATCTAATGTTACTCATAACATGTTTTGCTTGATAGATCCCATCAAATATTTGTGACATTGGATATCCAACCCTTTGTTTAGTGTTTCCCATTCACTACTTTACTTGACATGTACGTGAGCCTTTTCATGCCCTACTGATGATATCCAACTTCTCAAGCTGTCTAAAGTATAACTGTCTTATTCTGGCTTCTAAAAAAAGTCCAGCTCCTAAATACCTCTTTACCTTTCTTAATTTCTACATAAAATTGTCTATCTCTGGTCTTCAAGTCTCAATACTTGGACGAATTGTGAGATTTTTTTGTCTTAAGTTAATGTTTGAGGGTCCTAGTGAAGGTTTAAGAGTGGGCAATAATAATAATCACATTTATGATGTTATGGCTATTAGTGTAAAAACAGTCTCTCTAATAATAGGCAATATAAGTAAAACCAGGGCAACTGACTGCTCAGTTTTTGGGATTTTGTTAACCTTTCGTTAATTTGAGCTGCTTGTGAATCATGAAATTTTTATAAAATGTGACAACAAAAATATATTGTTAAAATGGCATGTTGTGAATTAAAATATATCATATGCCGTTTATCTTTAACTATTTTTGTTTTTTTTAGGTTTCTTTTTGAAGTTTAGTAATATTAGAACGAATATACAAACTGCCCCTTGTCCTGGTCTCTGTATGTGACTTTTGTGTTTTCACAATTTATCCGTTTTGCACCAGAACTATGTGAAAAAATAAAGATATAATAGAACATTATGGGGTTTATGTCCAAAGAAGTGATTCTGATACAGAATTTCAGGAGTGGCCAAAGCCCCAATTAATAGGACCATTCCATTGGTTGCTATGGCGATAAAGCCACTCTCCAAACACTGCAGCAGAATTAATTTTTCCATATACTGTTTTTTCCCGACAATAAACAAATAATATGTGTCACATACTAGGGCGTATGTTATGTTATAGCCAATTGTGGGGAAATTGTGGACAATTTTAAATTTAAGATAAACCTAACTATATAGAAAATAAACTATTAATAAAAAAAATAACAAAAGTCATATGTGCATTCGAATATTAAATCAAAATGATATAAAGTTCACAATAAAATAATTTTGAACTAATTATTAATTAATTATTGCTAAAATTATCTTTGTCGAACTCTTTTTCTTCCAGAAAATTTTACATTCATAAAAAAAGTGAATTGAAATTTTCAACATAATTTTTCTTAACAATGATGAGGCTACTATATAAGCTGATAATACAAGCGGGATAAGGGTCCCTTTGGTGTTAGTCATTAATTTTTATCAATATAATGCATTTTTTTCTTAAAACTGTGGTCATACATTTTGGACATTATTGTTTTTATTACTAGTGTTAAAGGCTGGGTGCAGTAAAAAAATGTTTTCCTTTGGGATCATAAAGATCTAGAACTGTCCATGTACCTGGAAAATTAGGTGTTTGGAGAAAATGGTTATACAGAACTTGAAAGCCATGTTGTCTCTTCTTGTATGTGGTCTCTATACCGTGCCTGTCTTCATTTATTGGCTTGTTTTCTACTTGGGAAACCCAATGAAAACGTATTCAAATACACTTAGACCAAGCGCAACTTCCAAAGCCAACAAAAAGTCACTTTTACAAATGACTCATGTAATAAAAATTAACTAGGGGATAGTTGTTTAAGCCAAGAAGCTGTTGTTAAGATCATTTATTACATGAGCTGCATCAAAGCTTTGAAGGAACAGCACACGTTCCTCAGCAGTTAAGAGATCAGCTCTTTATTTTACCATTGTTACAAAAGCACATAAAACAAGAAAATGAAGTAGATTAACAAATAGGCAAATGCATTTGCATAAAGGGCAGGAGACTAAAAAAACATGACAATTAACCTTTTCTCTCATTTTTATTTATGGTCTGCGTGTAAGTATATTCTGTTTTATTGAAATGTGTCATTGTGGGTGTTGTGGTTGGCCTTTAAAGGGGCAGTTTACTGTCCGTGACAGCCCCACTAAAGAAGAATACATATTAAAATACTCTAAGCTTACCAGGGAATTTATAGGCACTATAACTATGCATTATAAAATGTGGGCGGGGATTAGATCATATCTGGGCATGGCTAGCTACATACATGGGCGTGGCTTTGCTTCAAAAGCCTTACATTTTATTGAGGTGGGAGGGGAATCAGGCAGAGAGTGGGCATGCCTAAACACTGCTCCCGTGACCAGGGCTGGCCCTACAATGGACCGAGTGGGGCAATTGCCCCAGGCGCCACTTTTGAAGGGGCGGCACTTTGCCGCCCCAAGCACTTTTTTTTTTAAGCGGAGGAGAGAGAGGGGCGCCAAGTGGTTTTCGCTTACCCGCTCGGCGCCCCTCTCTCTCTCTCCTCTGCGGGGAGTCTCCCTGTTCGGTCTCGGTGCCGGCTTGTAATGCTGAGCGCCGGAAGTGACGTCAATTTCCAGCGCTCAGCATTACAAGCCGGCACCATGTCAGAGCAGGGAGACTCGCCGCAGGACAGTTTAAAGGTAAGTACGAAGGAAAGGGGGGGGGGTCAGCGCGCGGTGGGTGGTATTTTAAACTTCGCCCCAGGCGGCATTAAGTCTTGGGCCGGCCCTGCCCCTGACCCTAAGATTTAGTGCCCTAACCTGGAGAACCAGAGAAAAGGCCCTTCACCTGGAGTCTCTGGGTGAAACCTGGAGAGTTTCCAGCTATAGAGATAAGCATATCACAAGCATAAAAATGGCGTTATACATTTTTGCTGGGGAGTTGTGCAAATGTGTATTTGCCCCATTACAGGCCGCACTTTTTCCCCCCTCAATTAAGTTATACGGCCTATAATTGGGGTTTAGCCCAGGGATGCACAATTCGCATCGCCTGACGCCCGGGACATGCAGTTCTGGGGGCTGGGCAGCTGTTGTTTTTTTCTATTTAGCCCTGCTCCTCTCTGGCAGCTGGTGGACATCTGTGCGATGAAGACAACCCCCGCTGCTGCCGGCTTTCGCTGGGACTTCTATGATGGAGCTCCGACGTGACTTGACCTTCCGCTGCTCCCTCATAAAAGCCCCGGCGGAATGGCGGACAGTAGCAGATGTTTTCTACGCACATCATGCAGACGTCCACTGGCCGCCCCATTAGACACCAAGGAGTCTGGAGCACGGGGAGCAAGTCTGGGGTGTAGAGTGGCACATCTGGAGATGCAGAGTAGCATATCAGATGGGCATAGTCGAATATCAGAGTGGCAGGGTGGTATATCAGGCGGTATAAGGCATATCAGGGGGGTATGTGGCATATCAAGGGGATGAGTGGCATATTTGGGGGCAGAGTGGCATATCTGGGGGGCATAGAGCATATCTAGGGAGGAGAGCAGCATATCTGGGGAGCAGAGTGGCATATCAGGATGCAGAAAAATATTTTTTTCCTTAAAATAGCTCCAAACTATAAGGGTGTGGCCTATAATCAGCCCAATACGGTACATACGGAGGGATTCTGCAGAGTCCTACTGTTATGATACTGATGGAGTCCAGCAGCTGGGTCAACAAGATCCTCCGCCAGAAGTAGCCACTTGCTACCCAGGCGGTCGACCCCCTGAGCTCGGAGGGGCTGTCTGGTCTTAGGTATGACAGCAAAGCAGAGTGGCTGGAACCATACAGTAGAATTTAACAGAAGATATGAACCTCTCGACTCATCTAGTCTGCCCATTATTTCTGCTGTAAAGACTCTTTAGTGATGTTCATAGCATTCTGCACTATGACTTCAATACTGTATAGAGAATGCCTCATTGATATCATTGTCCAAGTCACAGAGTGATCCAGTAAGAACTAGTCATTTCTATTTTTCACTCATTCCTAAAGCTCTGTCCTATATACAGTACATTTCAACACAAAAAATAGGAACAAGGGTGGCCAGGTACAATAATCAGGATTCTAAGACTACGGTAATACACAAACTATAGTATATGTGCAGATGAATATGAATTAAGCACTGCTATTAAAAAAATGTTTTAGGCATGGTATCTACAGTGCTTCATTTATGTATAATATACAAAAGCACAAAAGCACCTTTAAATTAGAGTATTGCTAAAAATGCTATATATAATGCTGCATTATATCAACTATAAACATACAGCATGTAGATGTCTGATGCGATTCCAACAATTTCGGACACTTAGGTGGATATACTATAAGGTATATATAACCCCTTACATGGGAATAAGATTTCATTATTTCTTTTTGTCAATTCACCGTTTATTAAAAGAAAAACAGACATAGCCATACATCCAAAGGACAAAGCACAGAGGCGATGATACATGAACATACAGAGAGATAAAAGATTTCATTATTTCAATTAAAACTATGCATTGCATGATAAGGGGCTTCTTCAATGAGATTATATAAACTACATCCTTCTGTAAAGTTACTGCTTAATTCCTGTTATGTAATTTATATTCTTTATATGCTTACATGGTTCGAATAAACAAAGGAGTTGCAAATTCTCACCCGTATATTATTTTTTTTTTGCAGTTATTTGCATATTGGGGAAATAAAGAAAAGACCTGTTGATCCCCTGAGTCAGGTATTGTAATTTTTGTTGTATATTATATGTATTTTTCTCTTAAACTGGCTGGATTTTGGATGCAATGTAGATTCAGGTTATGCCTTCTGTATAACCTTCACTAATAGTAAATGCTAAAAATTATGAAAATATGTTTCCAGAATGAAAGCTTTGTGAGACAGAACATTGCCTGCTTTATTGATGTGCAATTATTTTGCTCCTATAAATATCCATTATAGATGTTGGCTGTAATCAAATAGGTTTACAGCCTATGAAGATATGTGAGGATGGTGATTGGATGTTATTTTTTTTATTAAAACATTTATGATGAAGAAGTAAGGTTAGGTTCTGAGAAAGAATGAGGACATCAGACAGTTTAGTTGCTGGACTACAACTCACAGCTAACATGTAGTCGTACATATCTGCATCCTCCCCCAACATTCTAGGTGTCCAAATCAGGACACCATTGGTGAGGGGATGGAAGCAGGACTGGGCTCTTGGAGGTGGGAGCCAGGGCTCACCAATAGAACAGACCTCTATTGATTTCACAGTGCACTGGTCCAGTCAGGAGACATCAGAAGAGCCCCTCTACCAGCCAATAATCCCCAAATAATTAATACAAATAATTATGTCATCACATACACTTAAGAAATCTTGAGGTGACCACTGAAGAGGACTTATTCCCTTCTACTCTGAGCCCTCCCTCTTTGGTGTGACCGATTACATAGCATCATGTTAGTGGATGGGGCCGATGACGTGGTTGGCGGAACTAGCCTCAAACGCTTTACATTTTTTATGGAGGTGAGAGATTTCAGGCTGTAACCCAAGCACCCAGAGAAGCGGCACTTCACCAGGAGTCTCTGGGCAACACCTGCAAAGTTCCCAGGTATGCTTATTTCCTAATGCAGAAGCTATAAGGTTACCAGATTTATTGGGCTGTCATCACCATTAAGCTATCCAATTGAATCCCCTTCACTTTTCCAAACTGCTCTTTAAGATATTATTTTCCTGGTTGTGGATGCAGAGTGTCGTGTGTTGGTGATAGATACAAAGCCCAGTTACTCATGCCTATTGTGTTGTTTCACGTTCTTTGATGCTGATCTGTATAAGCAGATTATACACCACATTTTAGGTGTTTGCTACAACATCCCAATGTCAGATATTGTATTCAGTAAAGTGAGCTTTTACTTTTAACTTCCTTGCAACCTAACTGGCCCAATTTATAAACTACACACTGTAACCGAGAAACTCACATACCATTGCAAAGTAACTCAATACTGTTTTTTGTTTATGTCTTCAGGGTATAGTTACAGCATTTTCTGTGGATGACACTGAAGTTGTTTTGTTTAGTATACACAATGGCCATACAACTCTCTAACAAGTTATGGTTTTCTAAACTCTTGGAAGATTTTTGCTGGTGATCATTATTTGTATTTGGTTTCCATATTAATTACATTTTTTTTGTAAAATTCTGCTAATATTATTTCTTTATAAATCATTATCATATTACGTAGCTATTTTCAGAATAAAACATATACAAATTTAAATATATATCCCAATCTTAAAAGTGTAAAACCTACCTGTAATGTTAAAAGGGGACTTGGTTATGCAGAACAGTAATGGAAGGAACCATGGTCTCATCCCAAAAGCCTATGACCTTCTGCCTACTTGACAATTAAGCATTTTAATAAAGAGAGAAGTGCAGAACTAGATGGCACGATTGAGAACAGGGTTCTTCAAACTTGGGGTTGGGACCCAGTACCACGTTGCGACATGCTCGGGGCTTTCACTCTACAGTAGAATTTAACACAGTAATTGCTGTTACAAATAATTTCTATGATAATGAAATATATCACATCAGTATTGTTTTCCAAATGTTATTTAAGCACCACTATGTTACTAAAGAATTGCTGGGCTAAGAGTTAGCTGACCTACTGTGTAAGCACACTAATAGGACGGTGTATGCAGGGCCGGCCCTACAATGGGGCCAACTGGGGCAATTGCCCCAGGCGGCACTTTAGAAGGGGCGGCGCTTTTTTTTAAAGCGGAGGAGAGAGAGGGGCGCCGAGTGGTTTTCGCTTACCCGCTCAGCGCCCCTCTCTCTCTCCTCTGCGGCGAGTCTCCCTGTTAGGTCTCGGTGCCGGCTTGTAATGCTGAGCGCCGGAAGTGGCATCAATTTCCGGCAGTCGCCTTCAGCGGATTAGAGAAACCGCACCTTGGAAGACAGCAGCAAGAAGGCAGCCGAGAGATCTCGCCGCCAGGACTCTTCAAAGGGATTAATAGTATCCGGCGGGTGTGGGGGAGCAATGCCGTCCGCGTATGTTTAAAATGCCGCCCCCCCTCCCGCCGACGCCGGCGGGGGGGCGGCATTTTAAACTTCGCCCCAGGCGGCGTTAAGTCTTCGGCCGGCCCTGGGTGTATGCGTGTGATATTACTTTACTGGGTCACGGCTAAAAGTTTGAAGAACACGGATTTAAAAAATGGAAGACTGAGTGGTGACTACTTTCCCGAAATAGTCAATATAGGGCAATAGGAAGCTGGAATATACTTCCAGTGGAAGTAGTTCTGGAGTTCAAGAAACCTTGGGATGGTCATCATGATTTAAAAAAGACAAAATACATGGGCTAATTGCTTCTTTTCTGACATCGCTATTTATGTATCTACGCTTCTTTTGATACAATGCTTTTTGTAGTGCAATTCCCTGGGTCTAGGTTGTTGACATTCTTGACGCTGGATCAAATCATGTAAGTGCTTTTCAAGTGAATAATGGGGGTCCCACTCTACTTCAGACTCCAGTGAGTTAAAAGCACCCTTATATTAGAAAGGTCCCTAAATCTGCTGTAGCCTTAGGTTGTGAACTTTATAATAACTATACAATAGTAATGCCTCAGACCTTGATCTAGGGTATTTGGCTTTACTTTCTTCTGCCACACAACTTGCATGGATAATATATGTATAACTGCAGAAGGTACTGAGGTGTTTTGGTCTTATTATAGGAAGCTGTTTCCCAAGAGGTTATTTTGTACGTAAACCCTTAAGAGTGTTGTTGAAAGCAATTAAGTCCGCAGAGAAATAACAAGTGACAACAGTCTCTACACTACATTGCTGCTATTATACCTAGCAGTTACTGGCATACCTTTTCTGCTTTACATTGCATGTAAAGGAACTTTTCGCATCCATTCCATGATGATTTATTCAAAATTAAAGATGTAGAACATACTTTAAACTAGTGACTTTTAGGATTTTATTTGCATTTCGTACTTTGTAATATATGGCAACGGGGCAACAATTTCAAATAATAAGATCTATTGAAGTAAGCTGTTTACATGTGAGGAAGGAATTTGAAGGAACGAGGACAGATATCCAGAGGCTGTTGTTCAGAGGTAAACAACTATATAAAACAATAAATAATAATAATCAGTTCTGTTGTATACAAGAATCTTGTTGACGACAATCATGCTATGAATACACCTATAATGGTGACAATATCTCCTCATAACATGTCAAAGACTTTGGTATGAGGAAAAGGCTTTAATGATGGGTGGGAGGGGAGGACCTTGGGCAAACCATACCTAGTACCCATCTACCCCAGCATACCTGCTACAGAGCCCGCTTCTGTTTTCCAACCAATGACTTAGTTTTGCCCATGATGGTAGAGTGCTTTGGAGGTGGAGGCCTGTACAACTGCCAACATAGTCCTCTTGATTAGCAACTCCAGGGTGTGGTGCACCCACCTTGCCCCTGATGGCTTTTGAAGGTGCCCAATGGACAGTTGCTGTGGCCCCTAAGGAAAGTCTGGGCCGTGGACAGCTGTCCATTTTGCCTTGCGTCAAAAACAACACTGTATGAAGGATGCCAATGCATTCATTGTACACTTGCATAGAACGAAGGTTGACTAAGTGATTAAGTGAACTAGTAGATCACTTTACTATAAAGCATACAGGCTATTTGTGATTGTTTCTGTTCCTACAGTATCTACCAGTGTCATTGTAAATTATCTGATATCTTTTTTTCTTTGTTTTGATTGTACATTATTCTTCATAAATTTCATCTCCTTTAGAAACTAACAGAATGATTTAATGCCTTTTCTTTTCTAGCACATTCGTTCTGTTTTGCCTTAAATGCCCCCTTCTTATGGTAACTTGCATATTGATTGTGGCAAACAATACATTAACAGGCCATGTGCCTTCCTTAATGCCATTATGGTATAGTATTATCCAGTTAATATTTAGTCACAGTTTAGTTGGAGTTTCTTAAACCTGATGTGTTGATGTATTGATCCAGATGCCTAACCAATGAATATACTCATTAACAAGTTTAACTTTTTTTGCATTCTATTTTTTTGGGTGGGATTTTCCTAAACATATGCTATCTTATTACATGATATGGGCATAAAATGCAATTAAAAATAAATAGAGCTTTTATTGAATTCTATGAAATAAGGCATTTCCCCTCCCTTATTTTCTTTATTCTATTTATGAAACTTAATAAAATAAATATTTAAAAAATAAATAAACAGAGCAGGGAACACTTTTAAATGTAGTTTATACATGAAACTATTGATACAACACAATGCCACTAAAGTGTACAATGTGATACGACTAAAAACTGTGAAAGACGCCTCTAAAACATTGAAATGAAATGGCATTACAGTAAATACCGACCTCTACCCTGCTGAATGAAAACTGAGAAACACCAATAGTGCAATACCAAAGTCACTTTACTGGAAAAAAATATTTTTAAAAAAGCAGTGATAACAAGAGATAATATACAATTCTGTACATATTGAAGACACTCAAGACATCAAGACCTGGCCAAAGATGTTACATACCATTACTACTTTAGTAACTTTAGTAACTTTGTATGCTAGGGTGGACCCACCTGGGAGGACCATTCCTTGGGCTTCAAGAAATGGAATACTATGTTTTAGTGCTATGTATGGAGTGGTATGTTAATTCTCAGCTCAGTTTGGCCACAAAGAGCAGGGAGGTCTCTTTATTCTTTTTTAAGTATATAGCAGGCAAGTTATGGATCACAGGAGCAGATAGGGTTTTCTTCAACATCTACTCTGATAATTTGGCTTTGTTTCCTTTTACTCTGTTGTTTTCTGAAGCTCCTGTGTATTCTATAGTACACTTACTAACCTAAAACCACATATAACTTTAATGCAAGTCCAGATGTGATATCACTTACCGGGGTGCAGAACTAGAGACAGAGAGAGAGAAAGGAGGTAAATAACTGAAGAAAATGTTCACGTTGTGGGACAGAACAGTGAAATCACCATTTCTCAGGAGGTACTATAATTATACACTTTTACACACAAATTAACACTAGGATATATTTGATTCTTGGTGAGGTTCCTAGTAACCGTGGCAGCTTCTTAGCAAAAAAAAAGTCAAATCTTAGCCCAGAATTAGATAAAACATTGGAACATAGTCAGATGCAGTAGCAAACAATTTCCTCAGATTACATGCATTTTATTTCCATTGGTTTTAAAAGGACAGAAGGAGCATACAAACCGGACCTTACTGTAACATCTCTAGAGTATATTTGTTTATCTAAATAAAGAATCGTTTGATAAGACCCTTTGCACCACAAGAATGGGGCAATGACATTTCATTATGTGGCTATTAAAGTAAACCATAATTATGTACAATGGATTGTTAACCTGCGGTGTTTGCAACCTAGATGCGTAGTATACCAAAATGTCTTAATTTCAGGGCTGCAGACCAGCATGCAAGTACATTCACAACGATTATGTTTTGCACGTATCCTAGTAACATAATTAGTACAAGCCTTCCAAACACTGCTTCTCTTTCAGCTTTGCTACTGAAACTAGTTCTAAGACGAAAAACCAAAACAACTAGACTCTTACTTAAATAGCACCGTCTCAACATTTGTATCTCAATGATATATTAATCAAGTGTAGTATAATTTTTTGAATGCATACATAATTATGACATTTGTACCCCTATCAGTTCCAAAAAATAATACCCCGATAGCACAGATTTCATTTTCATTGACGCGATTTTTTGTCGGTGATTGTGTTCCGCTGAAATACCAACGGGGACATATTTTATTATATTACACTTTATCATAATTAAATGATATGATATGTACCATGGCCATAAATAATGCTTCATTCGTATATTTTGGGGAATTTTAATTATTGTCATTGGCATAAAAGATAGGCACTAATAGGTTGTTGCCATAGAAACAGAAAATGCTTCTTAAATATTTCAAAATGAATTGGGTAATTCTGAACAGTGCAGTGCTGATCTGTGTACTTGGGACTGATTTTTAAGGGAAAAAAAGATTTTTCTCTCTGTAAGGCTTTAATATAGCTTTATTTTTTTCTTAATTATTCTAGGGATTGAAGAGAAAGGTGCAGTGCCCGGAAGAGAATTGTGACACGAAAGGGTTAACAGTGTGATGAAGGCGTGTTGGTGTAGGGGTTAATATGTTGTTTTTCAGCTATTCTCCGTATAAAGTATAACTGGAACTTTAAATCAAGATAATGTCATGTGAAATGTTTTAATTTGGCCGAACACAGTGGAATATGCCCTTGAATTAGGCATGCTGGGAGTTTGAGAACCCAGACTGACAGGATAGGGAGTACAGCATGAGAATCCTGTTTCTTTAACCACAGAATTTAGAAACAATAGTTAGTGAGTACGACCACGTAGACAGATATTTACGTAGAAGAATTTCATGCATTACTAAAAAGGTATAAAAGTGGACCCCTTCCAGCACTGTCGGGACTCTGCCGCCGGCGAGTGCATGGAGCCTGGCGTTAGCCCTGCAGCCCATCTCACACTGGGAAGCTACGTATGGGGTCTCCCAGTGCAGGTCCCTCTTTCGTTGCTAATTATCATGCATATATTTTGATTGGGTAATAAACTATATGTATGATTTCATCCATTGAGTCAAAGTGTCTGTATCCTCGAACCTGTTAAGCCCTACCTGCCCAGGTGTGTGCAGTCATGGGTTAAAACAGAAGGGTACCTTAAATTGCTAAGTCACACTACTGAATGTTTTTCGGTTTGTTTAAACTCTGGTAGACAGAGTTCTAGACAGTCTGAAAAGCACAAGCTAATAATATGTCTAAAAATATGCCCGCTATTTTCATAGTGTTATTCATTACCTACATACAGCTAGCTGGGGAGATTTTGTTTGTAGTTTGTTAGATGCCGATTACAAGAAACCTCTTAAATGAGATGGTAAAACATGGACTGTTAGTTAAAAATCTTAATTAGCAGACACCTATATAATCTTTTACAGAGTACACAATCCTTTTAGGTTTATTTTTACATTTTGTTGTATATAGGTGTTCAAATGTGATCCACCTGTAGACAAGAACCTATCTTAAACTATTATAGCTTTGGCTCTTTAGTTATTACTTTAGATTTCTGTTTCCCAGTGTCCTTGTTGAGTGTAACCTTAACTAGCCAGAGACTATGGAGGAACTAGCCTAAACTGACATCATAAGCGTCGTACTTGAAGCCACAAAATCATCGCAAATAATGACACATTTTGCTACTTTTGTGATGTCATCAGCATATGAGTCCCTAGAATAATGACCGTAAGGTCTGTAGGCATACAAAGTTTATTGGAATAAAATTAAAAAAAATGTACAAAAGTGTACTTGGAATTACAGGATACATATAGTGTGCCGTTTTTTTTCAATTAAATTGAATTCAATTAAAGGAGACAGACTTGAAGGGGAGCAACATTTTAAATAAAAAGCCCTGAGCAGTGAGGAGACATTGCCATTCGATTAAAATAGTTACCTATTAGCGCAGAGGATTTCAAGGATAAATGGGTGCAAAAAAACCTCATAATCATGCCCAGACATGCCTTGTCTCAATTTAGCTTATGGACCAAAAATAGGTTGCTTTTTAGGTCAGAGATATTGTTATGTGTCCAGATTTCCTGGAATATAAAGTGAGGCTTTTCAGAAGAAAAAATCTGAAAAAACAACCTTACCATGTATTTCAGGTTCCCTTATATTCAGACCTCAGGAGGCGGTACATGCCATACCATCAAAAGTTATCTTGACCTTCTGCCAACATTCCTACTTCTCCACTTGCTTTCTTCTTCTATCTTGGAAGAGGAAAGTGACTTGGAGATAAAGTCGGTAAAAAGAAAACTGGAAATCCATTTTTTAACAACATATTTTATATTGAAATTGAATTAAAAGTTACATATTTCTAAATACTAAGTAATGCACATTATTATACATTTCATGCAATGCTCAGAGACTTTATTATTATACCATAATCATATTCTACGTAATTTCCTAGGGTGACAACCTTAGGGAAACCTCTTCTTTTTTTTGGTTTGCTCATACAACCCAACACCTCCCAACGATCCTGATGTAAGTTGGACAGTACTGCTATGCTGCTTTTGTGGATAGTTGGAATCATAGGCTGATTAAGAAGATGAGGGACTTTTGCAGCACAGAACCTAAATCACAGCTCCCAGCAGGGTGTTTTTACCACCCTTTTTTTTATCAGTTTAAAATGTAACCTGTGAACCATGCAGACATATTTCTTGTAGGGACAACCAAACATAAGCCGACAGAGGGCACGTAGATTTGTGAAGCTGATCCCCAGGCATCTGTAATCTTTCACTCTCAACAAGCCACATTGCAGATATTACCCCAAGTGTTCTGGAAAAACAAGTTTATTTTTAACTTTGCTAGCTTAATTATTAATTGTTCAAGCTAGTTTTAACAATTCCCACTATTCATCTGCACATAACATTGACTAATTATCTGATTTGGCTATTGATAGCGATTACCTCTATTTGCAACTATGGCATTTATGGGAATGTCCGTGTTTCCGCTTTTCGTATTTGGGATCTGTTGTAATTTCAACCGAGAATTTTGTGTTAATAATTAGCCATGGCTCCATAGTGGGGAAGACTATGTTTAAAATAAAAAGATTCTTAAGTGTTTTGTTTTAATGAAAAATAATACTCAAGGCTGTTATAAGCAGCTTTAGGAACCTACCTAATTGATCTCAAATCCAACCTTGGGGTTCCAAGTGGAGTATGGTAATAATTATGTAAACATCATTTCTAAGAATTTAAGATAATCCTCTGTAGGGCTGAGAGGGTGCGAGCCCATTACCTCAACCTGTCTCCATCTTCTATTTTTTCTCCCATTTGGAAAAGGAGGGGCGATACTTCCAGTTCACTCTACGCTGCGAAATATTGACCTAGTCAATTCATTGTAATGAAAAAGTATAGCTAAAACGTAATTCTACTCTGTGGTTCTTGGAGCTGCAGAAAAATCAGGTATATAAGGATTCTTATCTGGAGCTCCAAAATTATAACTGAAAGCCTACAACTGAGATGAGATGCTTCCTTCTGAGTTTTCAAGTCAGAGGAGATTGCACAAAAGATTTTGTTCCATTTTCAAGAAACTGAGGAACCGCAAATTTAATTACGGTATTAATAAATATAATAATATAATAAATTAAAATAAATTATTCACATGACTCTATGTACACATTGGCAAATAATGAAAGTTGTGTCATGGAAACTATAAAATAGTATTTAATGGACTTGTGTATTTGGATTTGCACAAATTGCAAACCTACAGAATTTTGGTAAGTCAGAAAAATGAGGCCAGACCGCCGGCGAATCGAATGAAAAAGAAACAAAAAGCTCAACATTTTAATCTGAAATTTGTAGGTCCACATTCACTCTCTCACAATCTCACTCTCTCTCACGCTTCCGTGTAGACCACTTCTTCTCTTCATCTTCTATCTTCACCCTTCTATCCTCTCTTCTTTTTTATTATTTCAATCTTCAATGCTTAATACTCTATCTTTCTTCATTCGCATCTCGGCAGACATAACCCGGTGGCAACTTCCGCCCAAATGGCTGCACTGTGGTGACATTCTCCCCGATCCTCCAATCACAGCAAGCATATTGCTCACGATTCACGAAGAAAAAAGATAGTAGATTAAGAATTGAGGAGAGAATAGAGAAGAGACAAGAGAAGGGAGAAGCCAGAAGATTAAGAAGAAGATATGGAGGAAGATGAGGAAGCAAAAGTGGTTGATAGAAGGCAGGGAAACTTTTAGACAGTGTGAGAGAGAGAGTGAACAAAAATGAGAGTGTCAGAGAGAGAGAGAGTGAGTGTGAATGTGGGCACCAGACAACATATTTCCTTCCCAAATCAAAAATTCCCTTGAATTTTCGGCAGGAAAAAATGGGAAGGGAAGGAAATTCATTGCCTGAAAAGAAATGGGCCAAAAGTGAAACGAAAAATTAGAATCGTTTTTGGTCCATTTGCACATGTCTAGTATCTAACATATATTTAGGATATACTGTATACAACTGGTTGCCACATACACACCTCGTCTATGTAAAAATGATTAAATAAATAAATACAGAATAATGAAACAATGTACTAACCTTAAGATCGTGTGTTAGTGCTACTGTAAGTGCTGTTTGCAAACAACATAACCATGTACTGCTCATGGCCACTATGCATTTTAAGATGATCTGTTTATTCTTATTTGTAATGCACTTTGGCATAGCTATCTCTTTTATTCTGGTCTTGAATGCTGTTTCTGATATACCTTTTGTTGTGCAGTTACATTTATAGCAATTAATTCTATAGCTAATGTGCTTAGGACATTCCATTGGATTCCTTGGTAATTGCTTTGCATTTTACAACTTTGCCCCATAAGTGTTCTTTGCACATGTGGACCATTGTGGTAGCTAACAAGTAAAGAACCTGCCTTGCAAAGTCCTTGGAAAAACATCACTGAACTATTTCAAGAGAACTTTTAATGTTTTCAATAGGCGCTATAGTCAGAAAGCCTTATCCTTCACTAAAGAAAACCTTTCAATTGAATGCACAGTGTCCATTGAAGTATATACTTTAAATACTTGTATTTTATGGGCTGGCCAGATGGACCTATTAATACCATGAAATAATATATTTAAACCTTCAGATTCTCTTGTATGTTGATGGTTACAGAAATAATTTATTCCATCTTCAGTTGGATAGTACTGAGTTATATTGCATTTTTTTAGATACATGTAACATATTTGTGAGATTTTTTCTTATGAGTTATGACCCCTAACATAAGTTTCCCATCCTGATGAGGTCCATTTTTGCCAACCATATGAACTCAAATAATGCCTAATACTTAGAAGCCAATGTTTGGGGGGAAAAAATGTCTAGGGACATATTGCAGGCCAACTATCAGTTACTTACTGGAAAGTTTACCCCACCCACTGCTCTAAAGCTCCAAACACTCCACACAATCCTCAGAATTAGCATAATTTAGCTTAACCTAGTTATTATGGTGCAGATTATATCAACACTACCATACATCTTTTTTTAACTTTAAAACAATACTAAATAGTGCCCATGGGTTAAATGTGCGTTATAGTGAATTATTCTAGATCCTTTAGGCCCAAAACAGTAATAGTATGCCTGGACTATCACACATACTGCCCTTACGATACCTGTCCATATATATACATACACATGCACATTCACGCTTGCACTTACGCACAAAAATTCTAACCCACACTTGGCCTTGCAGCCACACTCTTACTAGCCCATAGAGAGATTTGCCCTAACATACATACAAACACTTTCAAAAAACAAACACACCCTCTCTACACTTTGTCTTTAACCTTTTTTATCTATATGAATCTATCCCCTTTCTCCCATTTTTTTACGTTTCTTCCTCTCCTTTTCCCTTCTTTAATCCTGTGGCGGGAGTGCGAGGACTGTTTCATTAAACCTCTGATTCAGTGCTCTCTTGTGGCGAGCGCAGCTTCAGTGCTGAGCGTTAGGATATTCTTGCGCTCCGCGTCAATTGAAGGCACACAATGCTAGCAGAGGTCTGAAGGGGCAGACCTCCTACTCCCTTACTTTTGGGCTGGTTAAAAGGAGATCTGTGATCTCACTAACCGCCCCTGCCCTTAGGCAGCGGGCGCCCCCTGTTTAAGGCACCCCAGGCAACTGCCTGGTACTAAGACAAGTCAATCGTGGCGGCTCCCACTCGCCTAAGCACGGCCCTGCCGACGCTCGCAACTCCTAATTTTTCAGGACACTGAAGTACAGAGACAAGCTTCCAAATCATGGGACTGTTGGCAACAAAAGTAAAGTATTATAGTATATAAAATGTCTAATGAGTAGAAGGTTTTTTAATGCATTTTAAAAAACCTGCTTACATTCACACATCTACTCAGAAGACCAAATTAAGGACAATTGAACCAAGTACAGAACCTTGAAGGATGCTGGTTGCTGTCGTTATCCAGTTTGAGAACTGACCATCTGCGTCTAACTTTTATGCAGTAGTTACTGCTAAGCCAACACTGCTTTGGTATTTTTACCCACTTCTTCATAAAAAAGTTATAAAAAAACAAATGTGTTGCTTTAACTTTTAAGCAAAACTCTTTAAGTATAACAGTTAAATGAACAACCCTGTGGTTCCAAGTATAATTCATGTTGCATTGTGCATTATTTATCTGCGTGTGTCATTTATCCCAAGTTCATATCCATGCTCTCATGCAATTTTAATAGAGATGCAAATTACTTATTAATAAAAAATACATGAAACACAAAGTCTTTGGCCTCCTGCCCCCTGTCAAAGTTGCTCTGGCCTTGTGATGATGTAAGGTAGTAGAAACACAGAAACCTAAAACATGATGACGTAGAATTTGATGGCAGATTATAATTTAAAGAATTATTCAGTCTATCTAGTTTGTCCACTTATTCTTGCTGTAGAAACATCAAACCTTACTCATTCCTGGCTTTTGTCTTATGTTTAGGAAAGCCTCATGTCTATCCCATGCATGCTTAATTTTAGTGTAGTAACCAAATGTTCAAACACTACATTATAAAGAGGTAACAACTGCGACTCAGTGGAAATAATTATATGAAAGCATGCATTGTACCATTAGGGAAAGGTTTTCAGCAATATAAATAAATAAGAAAGCAGCGGAGCATAAAATTATTATTTAAATGGCTACAAAAAATAAAATACTAAAAGTCACAACCAAATCTTTATGAGATTGCCATCCCTTGAAAAAAAATATAATAATATAATTATATATAATTATATCAGTAATAATGGTACCACTGCTTTTAGCCTTCTGCTCATTCGGTCCTACATCCCTCGACTGTGTATGTTTATTTATACTTCCCTAAAATTGAAATGGCCAAAGATTGGGACTGTGTTTTAGGTTGCGTGGTTAGTGGTGTTATTACCTATTAATAGCTAGTTATATAACCAATTGTACACCTAGCATTATATAACTTAAATGTATTAATTCAGTGTTTTATTAATAGATATTTTATTTTGTCATTTTATTCTTTGCCAATAGTCTCCAACAGAAGATGTAAGTATGAATTCTTTAGAATTGATAATTGCCAATTATACAAATAAATTTATTTGCTTAATAAATCCTATAATTAGGGATTGATCTTGTTTCTAATCACACTGGAAACACTGTTCGGTTTATCGATAAAAAAATGACTTTTGCTTAATCACTAAAGTCCACAACAGTATCCATCCACACGTATATTATATATAATTGTGTGTATGTATAATATTAATTTTAACTACGGAAATCCCTAATTATAGGATCTGCATGGACCACAATAGTTGTAGCTGTAGATGGTTTATTGAATCTTTTTTGCAATGCGGTGCATCAACTTTTGTGTTGGCTTAAGATAGAATAAAACGTATTGACATACTTGGAAATATTATTACTGTAATAATATAGTAGTGGAAAACTTCTAATTATTTGTTAGTGGCATAGAATTTGTAAAACCATCAAAGTGCCCATGTATATAATTTTATGTATAATACAAAAAAGTGGGATATTCAGTGGACCAGATGACTGTCCCTTGATCGATGGACCTCTGCTCCTTAAGAAACATGTGCGTATCTCATGCCCCCTGAAGGAAGTTATGGCAAGAAGACAGGGGTTACTCATCGACGCATCAATGTGATTTCACAATTGTGGGCCACTACCTGTGTTTTTACTTGCATTTTAATGTAGCTACTGAGATTTGTAGAATTACATAAATTCTAATCTGTCTAAAAAAGCATTGGCTTTGTAGGTCTTTTGATGACTGTGAGTGGAGGCTAAGTAATGTGTATTGAGCATGTTGAAGCTGGTGGTATGTGTGCGAGTGTACCCCCTGTGCACATTTAGTTATAGCATTGCACTCATAGTAAGGTCAAAGATATGTAATGTCACACGTCTTAAATGTCTTAGGTTAAGGTGACCAGATGGTTCCATTAATTTTGGTTGCACATAAACAATGTATCCATCAAGGTATTCTTGATATGAATGCATCTCAACAAAATGCATTCCCCGGTCCCTGTTAAAAGGGAAATTTGGCCTCCCTATCCAAAGTAGGGCTGAATACATTTATGTAAAAAGTCAGAATACTGAGGATATTGCCTGCTCGTGAGATTTATTCGCACCTGGTCATATGGTTAGCAGTATGGAAGGGTTGAAGCATATAGAACCGTAGTGTAATAGAACCCAGCATGGCTTCCTTTTAAAGTTTGTAGCATCTCATAGATCTTCATTTATTTTGTTGTACCGGAAAGTTGCTTTTATATTTTTATTAAAGTTACATTATTCAAATTTTTACTATTATTATAGTTATTATGAGTTATTCCACACTCACTGTTTTACAGTTACTAACTGCATTATACATGTTTATAGAATATTTTGCAAAATATTCATACTATTTGTGTTATTACAGAACAGTTCAGTTCTACAGTATATGTCACATTGTATTCCTTGATTGATAGCTTTATATTTGACTATAAGAAATGCATATCATTCTACATATTGACACCGAATAATGTGAAGCAGTCACTCATAGCTAGGGTTGTTAAACATTGATACTGCGGGATTAACAAATGTTATTAAGTGTTGGCATTGTGCATATTTATCCAAATTACAAAGCCAACTGATGTTTTGGCATAAGTTAAAACTAACAAGGTTCCAAGATTACAAAGACTTTACAATAGGAAAAGGGTCTAAGTCTGAGGATCTGGATAAAATGTTGCAATTACCTACTCAATCTGCTTTGGAGTGATTTGTTTTGGAGTCAGATGTGTCCAACTAGCAATTTTACTACAACCTGACTTGTTCATTGAGAGGTCTACGGAAAATCTGTCCATCTGCTTCCTGGAAGACATTCTTCTGGTTTTACTGTGCATGCAATTCTGAAGCATGCCAGCATTTGGCATTTCCTCCATTTTATATGAAAATCTTACCCTTTTACTTAACCCCAGCAGCAGTGGCGACTCTAGAAACAATATATTAATTAATTAATAATTTTCACCATTAAATCATACCACTGAAAAAAACATTATATATATATATTGCCAAATGTAATGTGCTATGGAATGATACTTTTGTTATTGGACTAACATAATACTTAATCATTCAACATGGGAAGCCTGAAGCCACAATTTAGTGTGACTAATCCTTGAAATAAATAAATATTAGAGAGTAAATAACACAATACCTTAACTTTTCCACTAAATGATTTCAGGCCCTTGAAAGTTTTGTCCCCTGAAGTCACTACAACTTCAGGAGGGCATGTTATCTCTGGATAAGTATAAATTAAATAATTCCTATTGTTAAGTGCCAGGAAACAGATGACCAAACACACACACTAACACAGGCTCTGGCACACCGACACCGAGACACACACAACAGGACAGGCTGTGCCACACGGGCAACCAAACACACACACAGGACAGGATGTGCCACACCCAAACACACAGACGTCTGCCATCACTGAAACCGACCACACAAACAGTCCAAGGACAGGCTCTGCCCACACTGACACCCGACACACAACACCAGGACAGGCTCTGGCCACACCAAACCTATACACACACCCCAGGACAGGCTCTGCTACACTGATAACCAAAAACACACAAACAGCAGGATGTAATCTACGTCACAGACATCTACATCAGGATGGATTTTTCACACTGCATTGTCGTTTATACCCCCTTAGTGGTTTTGCCCCTTGTGTATTGATGCCCCAGCCAGCACCCTTTTAGTATAGATTAATGTGGTGCCCCCACACCCTTGCATGATCGCCTCCAGCCACCACTATTTGTATTAATGCCCCCAGCAAGCCCCTCCCTTTACTATTGATTTATGTGATGGCCTCATTGAATATATGCGTTAAACATGCATTTTTAACTACATAATGAGTACTTATCTCTTTGAAGTAAAGAGTATGATTGAAACATGATTTCAAAATTACAGCTGAACTGGCAGTTTTGTTCATATTAGACCCTGCTGACAATATATATATATATATTAGATCCTGCTGCTGATATATATTAATATTAGTCCCTGCTGCCGATATACATATACATACATATTAGACCGTGCTGCCGATAGCAGGTATAGATCAACACTTGTGATCTCAGCAATGAAGGTATATATCAAATAAACAGAATCAGACATACAAATCCTGTATTTGCAGGTATACAATAATAACATATGAAACATAGCATTGCAGATATGGATCTACAGAATAACACAAACCCAGCTTTGCAGGTATAGATCAATTGGAATTCACATAAAAACATGGCGTTAAAGGTATATTTAAAACCCCTAAATCCACATATTAACTCATGCGCTCCCTCATTCAGACAGGGCCGGACTGGGACTGAAAAGCAGCCTTGGAAACATTTGGAGACCAGCCCCATATAGTTTATTCTCGCGGTCGAGCTCTTATACCCACATGCACCCCTTATACATACCCAAGTCACACTATTTGCCAAATAGCTTTAAAACATTATTTTTATCACATTATTTATATTAAAATGCCAGAAAGCAAAAGTGTTAAAAGGCCCTAATAAATGAAATACATTAGACATAATGAAATCAAAACATTTGCTACTGATGAAAAAGTTCGATTTTATTCAGTGGAACAAAACAGTGATCACATTATTTTTCACGATATTCTTGTAAGAAACTTTTGGCTATTAATACCACCACAACTGTTCTAGCACTGCATCATCCAATGAATACCTCAGCCCAGATACATTATTAATTTTTTTTTAACTGCACACAGTTCATGGTGCAAAGTGGTCTTCCAGTGTGTTTATGTAAAAGGTCCTCTCTTAAGGGGGAAGGACTGTGAAACCAACTGGAAAAACGAAATTAGTCCTTACAACTAAATTGGGTTTCACTCTGAAGATCCCAACCACCGTTCAAGTGTCTGAGATGACTCCTTTGTGATAAGAGATGCAGATTAAAATAAGAGTAAATAACACAATACCTTTACTTTTCTTCTCACTCATTTCTGGGCCTAGAAAGTTTTGTCCTCTGAAGTGACTACAAATTCAGGAGTGTGTTTTATCTCTGGATAAGTAAACATTAAATAAATCAACTTATTACTGCAGTAAGTACAGTGCACACCGACACCCAGACATACACACACCCAGACAGCCTCTGCCACACTGAAGCATAAAACATTATGTTCTACACTGCTTTGCCATTAACTCCCCCTGTCATTAATCCCCTTGTGTATTGATGCCCCAGCCAGGTCCCCCTTTAGTATTGATTACTGTCTTCCCCTCACAACACAACCTTGGGTATTGCCCCCTTTGTGCATTTATTCCCCCACACGCATTGATTTATGTGATACCCCAGCTAACCCCCTCCCTGATGCCCCTAACACTTTTGTGAAGCACACTTGTCTATTATTGATGCCCCCCACTGCCATGTGTATTACCCCCAGCCACCCCCTCCTTTTGTATTTAATTTTAAAATTTAATGAAGGCAAACCCCCTCCCTTGAATATGGGTCTGCTTTCCCCTTTAACCCCATTACTATATATTGGTAATACTAATACCGGTACTTACGTTTTTGGTTTTTTTGTCCTGCTCTCCTCAACGACGTGACAATCCTTTTCCTGTCACGAGGAACACTTCTGTGAGGCTGAGCCCGCCTCCTCGAGTATTACTGCACTGCGCCACCCCACAACACGTTCAACACAGCCACCATGTGGCTGCAGCGTAAGACAGCCGCTGAGCGGCCATCACGCAATGCGCCGCCCAAAGGGACAAAGGGACAAAGAGCAGCGGCAAGGCCATTGGACAGCGCGTTGTGTGCACACCAGCCGCTTTAATTTCATTAGTGGCCGGTGGAGGCGGACTGGCAGCCACGCAATGGCCGCCTTGAAGCTTGCTCGCAGCCGCTCAGCGGCTGTCTTACACTGCAGCCGCAAAGTGGCTGTGTTGAACGTGTTGTGGGACGAAGAGCTGCGGCATCGTCAGCCCGCCTCCACCGGCCACTGATGAAATTAAAGCGGTTGCTGTGCACCCCACAAAAGGGGTGGGACGAAGAGCAGCGGAAAGGCCATTGGCGGTGCATTGTGTGCACACCAACCCCTTTAATTTCATCGGTGGCCGGTAGAGGCGGACTGGCGGCCGCGCAATGGCCGCCTTGAAGCTTGCTCGCAGCCGCTCAGCGGCCGTCTTACAACGCTTACGGCCACTTTGAATGTTGGCCGACTGGGCGGAGCGGCCCACAGACCGGCCGGCCCATCGGGAAATTTCCCGGTATCCCGGTGGGCCAGTCCGGCCCTGCATTCAGACAATTCATCCACACAATAACTCATGCTCTCCCTCATTTAGACAATTCATCCACATATTAACTCATGCTGTCCCTCATTCAGACATCCACATATTTTAACTCATGCTCTCCTCATTCAGACATCCACATATTAACTCATGCTCTCCCTCATTCAGACAATCCATCCAACATATTAACTCATGCTCCCCCTCATTCAGACAACTCAACCACATATTAACCCATGTTCTCCCTCATTCAGACAATTCATCCACATTCATCCCTCCCTTATCACTTTCTACCCCCTTTTCCTCCCTTATCACTTTCTACTCCTTCTCCCTCCCTTATCACTTTCTACCCTTTCTCCCTCCCTTATCATTTTCTACCCCTTCTGCCTCCCTTATCACTTACTAACCCCTCTCCCTCCTCTTTCCCTACTCACTATCTACCCTCTCCCCCTTTGTAGTACATTCACCTTTAAGTCCTGCAGCCAGAGAACGAGGCTTCCGTCTTCCTGCTCTGCCGCGGCGCGCGCTGCTTCACTGCTGAGCGCCGGATATGATGTCATGTTCCGGCGCTCAACATGAAAAAAAAGCGTTTGAGGCTGCCTGGGACTTAAAGTCCCATTGCGGGACTGTCCTGGGCAATCCGTTGGTGTGGTTCCAAATTCGGAGGGGGGGGGGCTAATGATCTCATCAACTACAGTGAGCTTTATAAGCATGAATTAAAACATCTACATGGGTTATGGTTGTGAGTGAACTATCAGAGAAATAGATACTGGGAATTAAAAGTGGTTTGGGAACAAAGTGCCATCACCATAAGAACCAAGAAAATGCTCCCTTTAGTCTTAATTTCCCATTGGTGGCCACTGTGATAAGATCACTTTTTATTATAAAGCTCTATATACACAATCCATATTGTAGTGCTAACCCTATAAGCACAAGGTCACACTAGGTGTTGTGCCTTAGTATTTGAATTTGTTGATTAACTTTCATCTGTAAAGCTAAGGAAAATGTCTTTATCATGACTAGAAGAAAGATCAAGGATAATCTTCTCTTCATATGAACCTAAATGTATGGGAAATGAAACACTGTTTTGTTCCTACTATTAAAATGTGAAGGTGTGCTTTGTTATTCTTATGTTTTTGCAGGTTAAGCCTGTGTCCCATAGCAGAATCAATGTGTCTGCAAGATTTCGAAAAATTGTTCAAGAACCTTGTACTATTTTGTAAGTATTCTTTAGAATAAAAAATGTGCAATCTCTTTATAAGGCTTGTTTGTAATAAATTATATCGGTTTACCCTTACAGCTTAATTGCTAATGGGGACACGATGAATCCCGTTGTGCGTCTGCTGATACCCCGAAGAATTTTAGAACAGTGGGAACTTGTTCTTGCAATGGTTACAGAGAAAGTAAGACTCCGAAATGGAGCTGTGCACAGGTTTGTCTGACACTTACATTATTCATTGGTTATTGACGCTATAATACTATGCACAAAACACATGTGTATAATGTTAAAATCAACTATGTGGATATTACACAAAAAGTAATTCTGCTGTTCAATTTGACAAGTGGTCTTATTACCGTAACAACCAGTGGAATAATCTTGCTGATTGGACCATTTCATTGGTGTCTATGGAGACAGGACCACTTTTCACACTTTGTACCTAAATTACTTTTTATTACATGTGTGTAGAAAGCATGGTGGTCATGGTATGGAGTACTGACCAATGCACGATCCTCCTCTGCTATGACACGCTTTTTCTAGGTCTCATTTGCCCTGGACTAGAAGCTCCCAATGTAACATTGCCTCCCGTGTCTCTGATATACATGACAGCAGCTGAAATTACCTACTGTGGGTTGTGAAGTAGCATGTAATACTCTACAGTAATGTCTGTATGTTTTATTAACTGCCAATGCATACTCAACCTCTGGTGTAATATTTAAACATGATAGAGAAGATCACTCTTTATTTTCCAATAGGTTATACACTTTAGATGGAACTCCTATCCAAGATGGCTCAGAACTTGAGAATGGACAGTTTTATGTTGCAGTTGGCAGAGAGAAGTTCAAAAAGTTGCCTTACAACGATCTGATTTTTTCCAAGAGTTCAGTGAGAAGAGCTCATGGGTAAGCGTGCGCATCATGATGAATATGTAACATAGTATATATATGTATATATATATATATATCTCTATATCTATATATATATATATATATATCTTGCTCCAGCTTCTACTCCCGGGTGAGAACTGTAGATTTACAGTTTAGTGGAAAGTGTTGCACAACCCTATGGGTTAAAGTCACTATTGCATACTCCCGTACTCTTTTGCTAAGAATATATGCATTGTTGCAGAACGTACTTAATGCAAACACAAAACAAGCTTTATGCACTATTAACAGAATAGGAATTGGGAATTTCCATGAGTCAGCGTTCGTGGAAAAATATACCCTTTATTATAAATTCTGTGTGCTAATAGCTTACAAAACTGTAACCTACTGCTTCATCTTTGGCAGTGTTATTCTAGCAGGTGCACTATTATGTGCTGCTAGTATGTTTTTATATCTTATTCTCTAAATCACTGTGTAAAGGTAAAGTATCATACAGATATGGAATTTATCTACCCTTATGCCTATGGTAGAGTTACTATGAACTAATAATTCACTTGTTGAAATGTTATGAATAAAAAAATATATTTTCCCCACCATTAAATATTATTATTATTTCATTATTTCTTAAAAATATTTTAACATGGTTTAAAACCAATTTTTTTACAGTCTACAAAACTGCAAGTCCCTAAAATGAGTTAGAAAATGACATGGAAAATTATGTTTTCCCTGACATGACCATTTTATCATTAATATTTGATTTTTGTTAGCTATTCTATAATGGCATAAAATAATATTTATGTGCTTTCTAATTCCATTTAGCTCTAAAGCCTCTTCATTGCCTCCGATAAATGGATTCCGAAAATCAAAAGAGAATGTAAGTAAAAGACTACTTTACAGACGTGAGAAAACATGTTCATATACTACGAAATCTTGAGATTCCTAAAGAAACAATAATAATTATTTTTTTTAAATTTTTTATCATAACACAGCATGGTGTTTTTTCAGAACCTATGACATCTATGTATTAAAAAATGACTCTGATCTCTTGGTCGCTATGGTAATAAGTATTGAAACATAGTCTCCCGGATTTGCTGTCTAGAACGCCACCATTTCTGTAGCATTCGACAGGGCGTCACTTGGTTCAGTACTAAAACCAGCAACAGGGGGGATATGTGGTTGGAATAAATATGCACTAACGTGAAACTCCTGCTTGACTGATGTCAGGGTACGTTGAAGAGCAGCATTTGACTCAAGCTCTGCTCAGACAGCACAGAGACAAGGACAAATGCCACCGTGATTGTTTTTTCTCACCCTGATGATGATAACTATGGACATGACCATACCAAGAAACTCTCTGGGTGAAGTCTTGCATCCCTAGTTTTCTGGGTAGCATCCTCTTTCTCTGGCTAGGAGAGCGGCATTTGACTACCCACATGCCCTGCAGATGGCTTCATATTTTATACCACTTGCTAAAATATCCACTTATAAGCTATTTAATGAAATCTGCCACAGTAATTGACCAAAAAAGTACAGGAGTTAAGAAGTTAATTTGAATCGGTTAAAGCACAAGAGCAGTGCAAAGGACATGGTACAAATGATTGGAAGAAGCTGTAGGGGATCTTATTATTCAGCAAATGTGCTTTGTAAGGGGTGTGAGTCAGCAAGGAGAGAATGTAGCTAATGTTTAACTGCAACTCCAACAGCACAGGATTTAGGTATACAACACCTGTCATAGGGAATTTTTATTATTATTAATCTTACTTCATCTTAAGTGTCTAGAAACAAGTGACGTATCCTTACCTAGGCCCACTAGACCTAGGCCTAGGGTCGCAAGTCTAGGGGTGTGGCAGCCCCCAGCTGCCAAAGAGAATAAGATTGCGAACAAGTGCCCCGCTGCTCAATGGGTCGGTTACAAGGGAGATCTTTGATCTCCCCAAATGGCCCATTTATGCTATGGAGGCTGGGCCAAGTTAGCACAGACTGCACCTTTAAGGCACATAATTGATCTGTATTAAGGTTCTGGAATAAAAACAAAATTTTACATTTTGTGTAGCCTGTGACTTTGTTTTAACTACTCATTGAAGGCAATTCGATTTTTCCTCTATTTTATGTACTAAATAATACAAAATAAGATGAATCACGTGTATGAATTTGACCTACCGCATGGCTGTACATGGCAACCCAATAGTGTTGCCTGAAAATATTTTTTTCTCCCCTTTCAGGGGTCATTGGAAGGCAATTAATATGCCCTGTGCATACAACCTGTACTACCTTAAATAAAAAAATATAGAGTAGAATTGCAGGGATAGTATTTCAAATAATGAGGCAATTGTGCATGTGTGGTTTTTTGTATTGTTTAATAGCATGCCTTTTCATCTCAATTATAGCATGAAGTGGCAGTTCACGGTGTAACATATTCATTGTACCATGATTGCACTATGGATAGTGCCAGTACACGTAGACCTATATGATCCCAAGATCTGATAGTCTCCGAGTTCTGGTAATCTTGTGGAATGTATTTATTTATGCTGTTACTGGAGGAACTGCAGTAGCCCAGGGGCATTGCTTTATCCTCCAGGTAAAGGTGGAATATTTAAGTGGTTGTTAAGTCAAGCAATGTGATGCAATGTATGTGGCCTGTTCTGCTGCCAGGGAAACTTGCGCCTCTGTTGAAGAAACAATCCCATAGGCTCTAAATAAAGTAATCTCTATGGACAGATGGGCTAAGCTTTGGGGATCATGGGTGTTTAGGAACCCGCGTGATATGTAAACAAGTGTTTAACAGTGAAACTAATTGTCATCATATACAGGACTTTCTTAACAATGTTCTTGATTGGTGAAATCTAATTCTTTTACAGGAACAAGACTTGTTGTACAAACACTATAGACGCCTGTAAAAAAACGCCTTTAGCCTAATAAGACTTGTGTGACCCGAGGATGGTCTTGTGTTTCATGCTGTACTGTATATGACCTCTGAGATCCTGAAAGTTCTTCTATTTTGGCCTATTAATGGCATCACAACTAAAGATCCTTCGATCTTAGATCGTTTTTAAACATTGGCAATCTGATTTCTCACTACATCAGCAATCTATTAATTATGATTATTAATCATATCTTTAAAGAGGTACATAGGCCATTTTTTCCATTGATCGAAGACTGAGGCGCTGAAACTAAGCTTACTTACTATTTATCTTGATTTTGGTATTTATTATAGTGGTATCAAACATCGACATGGTTGTTCATTTAAAATACTTATGCCAAGCATATGATGTGTATTTTGCCGAAATATTTACATGAGCATGTTGAAAAGTTTTGGCATTTTGTTTGTTTTACAGAGACATGAGCGTCAGACCAAATCTACTGGAGGTTCCACTGACACTGTAGATAATATCATATCTCCCCAACCCCCAAAAGCAAAAGAAAAGAAAAAACATGAGCCACAAATACTGACCAAACCTGTTCAAGTGAGACTGAATAACGGACAGCTCGTTAACGAAAATTACCCAGATAATGGTAAGTGAAAAGCTACGTCGACTATATAGACGTTAAAGTGGTCAATTTCCTTTACCTGTTGTGAGAGCTAAAGACCACTTGGACCAAGACCAACATTCTTGGAGTTATAACCCAATGCAGCACGTCTATCATAAATTAATTTATCTTGGTTGGACTTTATGGAAGATAATGATTAGGATTGTGCCATACTTTAGCTGTAAAAACTAACCGAGATTGGTCCATGCCAAAAGAGAGCTGCAAAGGCACAGGTCTGAATTCATAGGCTTCTGTTTTGTTGGAAAGTCAAAAGGTAAAACAGAAGTGGTGAGGTAAACAAATTCTATATTGTTACAGCAGAAACTTGTAAAGTGAAAGTTTTTGATAAAAATTGCTCTTCTGAAGACTTTTTTTGATGGGGATTTCACCACCAAATTTAACCTTTTCTGCTTAAAGCAATAAACTTCCAACTCAGAAATCTCCCGCTATTACTTTGTGTGTTGTCTTTCTGTTACACATAAAATAGGTCACTGTCTATTGTGATTATTGACTATTAAGCCGTTACCAGCTGATATGTTAAGTTTGACACACATTTAAACATCCTGTCACTAAGGGCACCTATTCTGATACTACCCTCAGCGTATTTAGGTCTCTTGCTCCGTATTAGTATTCTCCATGTACCAGAACCCAGCTTTGCTCTTAAAGTTTGATTGTTCTTGTCCTTCTCCACCCCCCGGCCTGTCTTTAGTTACCGGTATATGTTTTAGTTCTTGGGTATAGTGTCTTTTCAAAGTCCACGGAGTACACACGGGCTCAACCAGTGGGGAAAAGTTAATGAAGCAGGTGAAGAGTAAGCCCTATTTTAGTGGCTTCTCTCCTCACCAAAGATCCAGACTATTATTTGTTATATGATTAGAATTAACAATTAACATTGTTAATACTTGCAGGTTTAAAAAGTACTTTAAAATGTACAAAATCAAAGTTGTTATATTAACCCCTTAATGACAAAGCCCGTACATGTACGGGCTCTAAATGCATTGTTTTTTAATGGGTTTAGGGACCGCCCATTGTCTTTAAGGGGTTAAAATAGTAAATTGAAAAGTTTCTGCTATATAAGGATATAGTGGAACAAGGTCAACCATCCCAAAATATTTCTTCACTTGGCTGCATATATACTTGTATTCTGCTTGTAAGGTAAGCACACTATTCCTAATTATATTATGCATTATTACGGCTTTGAAGCCATTCTTCAATTTGACCACAATCATATATATATATATATATATATACTGTGTGTTCAGGTTCATGTAGTAGGTTCTTTAGTTTTTGGTGCCTTGTAGCAGGTACATCAGTAGTAACTGACCACTCTCTTGGCCTTACTGTCCCTTCTATTCTCTTAATTGTTGTACTACCTTGCTATCTGTCATTGCTACTCACCTTTATATAAATGTCGCATTCCAGACTTGCAAAGATTTGTAAAGCAAATTTAGAATGCATGGACACCAACTATAGGTTTGCCAGTCGAGGTTCTTATGGTTGATGAATCTTACGGTTAAAAGATTCATGGATCTGTCCCAAAAGTGGCAGACACCACTTAGATTGGGGTAGACAGACCTGAATTAAATAAGCTAAGAAAAAATACATAATATAATAATGTCAGGGTAATTATACCTCACCTAACTAAATGTGAAATTGAATCAATATTGAATCAATAAGCAACATTATATGTTAAATATTTTTGTGTGCTTTAATAATTGGCTCTGTGTAATACCACCACCTACTGGTCCCTGGAAACATTGCGCTACTGAAAACAGGAGAACAGCAGAGATAATTAGCTCAATTGCTTATCTATCTGCTTTGTTTGTCTGGTCTCTATCATGTATACCTTGTCTATTTCTATTATATAAGACTGCCTCATGCTGGCGTCTGAATTGCATTTATCATGTACATAAATAATTCCAACATGCTTCTGGAATAAAGGTAAAAATACTTGTCGTGCTCCCTGCAAAAGTAAAATAGAATAGCCAAACACATTTAGGTGATCGTGTTTAATGGTAGTACCTCATAGCTTATACCTGTACAAATCAGAAACATTTTCATTTGTTCTGACTATATATCTAATTCATACAATTTAAAAATTTAAAAATTACCAGGGTGATGCATGGATGCAGAGGAAATTTGTTTATTGTAGATTCTAGGGACCATGAATCTTAGATATAGATAACAATGTTGGGCTGCAACTCTTAGATTCCACCTAGGAGTGATCATAATCAATAATGTCCGAGAAAAGATTAATAATTTACATGTAAAGATAATCACCAAACTTTCCCTTTTTACAGTAAAACATAGAAAGCAAAACATTATTTTGAAAATTACTATTTGTATTGTTAGCAGTGAGTTTATCATCACCCTAAATTAAAATTCTGAATGTTGGCATAATTTTAAATGTTCTTCATCATAATGCTTACAAAACTGAAATCTGAATTCAGTGTCATAGGTAACTCTAGGTAACTTAGATTATACATATCTGGACTAGACTAGAGATTTACCTTGCATTTAAAGCAAACCAGCTCGTCAGGCATTTGTGTCATAATGCTGGTCCAAGACAGTTTTACCACGCCAGCAAGTTTTTTAGAATAATCCTTGCATTGATGGAATTTACATGATTCTTACATTAGCATCAATTGGACTTTATAAACTGATCATGATGAGGAGAAGGACCCCACTGGAGGCTACCAAAGAGTGTAGAGTTAAAGTTTCCTCCGTTATATATCACATACTTCTGTACAAAATACACAGGTTTGTAGAATATACTTGAGCCCCAAAAATATAGTGTAAAGGGCCATGAATCACATTAGCAAAGTAGGATCTTTGATGTTGACAATCACACCATAAAAGTTGTACAGTATGTTTGGTATATACAGCAACATATTTACAGAGACACAGAGATATGTTTTTTTCCTACTACAATATAGGGTGTTTGAAGACTCAGCATGGAATCAGTAATTTATGTAATTTATGTAATTTATGTGAAAATGCTTAGTCAGCAAACTCCTCAAACAGTGCAGTTTTCAAAATCAATGCTCAATGTGGCCATTAGATAGCACAGTAGGCCTATCAGGGCTACTCATAAACACAACTTCTGAGGGTTCCTGAGGACCACTGGCCTAAGTGAAATTATGTTTGAGAATATTTGCTCTTAAAACACTTGGTACAGGCTCTACATTTGTTCTCACTATAACTGGGCATTCGCTTAACTTGCTGTGTTGGACAACTGTCTCCTTCATTCTTTGGCAGGTCATACATTCATTATATAAAGTATCAGCGACCCCATTTAACGCTTTTAATTAAACTTCACTAAATTCCACATATGCTATTGCAATGAATCTGTTTTTATGAAGCATATCCAGATGATAAATTGTTTAATTAAGGAAGTAATTAACTGTCCTTATAGGTACCTGGTAGATAGGGTGGTTATGAGAAATTACATTTCAAGGAGCACATGTGCTCACGAGAGGACTATTTGTCTAATTGCCAAAGCTTTTCTTTGACTGTTAGCATAAAACATAGCCATATTTTTTTCAGAGCAAAATACACATCAACTACAACACACAGCAGTCTCACATTGTTTACCTAAAATAAGAGTAGAAGGATGTTTTAGCCTTTGCCGTGCCCAACATCAAAATGCAGAGGACATGCATGAAATCACGTATCTTGTTGGAGAACAGGGTCCTGCGTCATACTAATCACAGCACAGTATTAGGAACTCTTGTTTTAGAACTCGTCACAATATTACACCTGTATTGCATATTGAATATAATGAGAAAGTAAGTTCTTGTGATTTTTGTTAGACACCTTTCAGTGGCAATACTAGCAAGCTGTGTTATGACAAATAGTATAGGTTGTCCAAACTTTGCCTTTCCAAGATGATTGGTAAGTTTGAACTAATGTGTTATATGTGTTAAAAGGGAAATATAGTTACCATGTGAGTCATGCTGTATGTGCATAAAGGGTCCCAAAGAATTATTTAGTTAGTCAATATTCGTCATTTGAGACTTTGTTTTGGCTGACACGCAACTTTTGGTGTCAGCCTGTCACAGAATTGGAAACCCAGGTATATATTTTAAGTAGTATTTTAGTTTGTTGTGAGGGCTATACTAATATGTACCCTTGTTGTCTACCTGAAAATCTGGCATTGTACACAATGCAAATAATATAAAGTATAAAGTACTGTATAGTCCCAAAAATGTAGCATGTAAAAAAATGGCTGTACTTGGGTGGAGGAACTAATATGAAATACCGCAATAATGACTTGACTAACAGTCCCAGGAGCCACTATGTATATATGATTGATACAAATGTATCTAATCCAACCGTTTGTGAATTGGGCAGAACCATCAATAATATAAAGATATAACCAACTCACCATAACCACAAAGGATGTAAAACATCCCCCAAGAGCTTCGCAGTGGAACAGCCTTTCGAGCGCTATAACCACCAAAACCATCTGGTTTCAGCGTACCAACGCCATTGTCAATGTGAATGGCAAGTGGGTTACATCTTTATAATATTGATGGCTGAACCTCCATCCACTGGTGTCCTGCCTGCTTCACAAAAGGTTGGATTAGATACATTTTGTATGAAATATATATATACTGTACATATTGGCTCATTGGACTGTTCTCTCATGCTTAGCCAAGCGATTATTGCGGTATATTTTACACAATGCAAACAGCTTATTGTTAATTCTATCACCCATTATATATTGTTTAGGCTATGTGTGTTCTATTAAAGTTTAGTATCATAATTGCATGTATTATTTTTTTTTTTTAAACACATAAATGTCAGGCACGGGAAAAGAGAACCTGCAATTAAACTGTATTTAATGTGAAATGTTTCACGTTGATAGGACTGGATGAACCTTGTTGACTTTTATAAAGTATCACCATCTACCTGATGATGGCAGCAAAACACCAATGTTTGTTTAACAGAGAACGGCTTAATGAACAAAGAAAGCAACAGCCAGTTATTCAGGGAAAAACATCCTATTTTCACTTGGTACCCAAGATGCAACGTGTGATATGGTGGTGATTGATAAAGTCGGATGTGAATCACAATTTTTACATCTATTTGAGCGCCGGCCTTGACGCCTGATTTTTGTGCATTGGTGCAGTTTCTAGAGATACGATACTAAAATGGGAAAGAGAAGAAAATGACTGTAAGCAGTGAGATCATTTTTGAAGAAAAAAATAGGTAGCATTAATGAGATTCAGTGATTTGAGCTGTTTAAGCTGCGCAAAGAGATCATGACATAGCAGAGGAAGTAGCGTTGATAACCACAAGTTTTCCTATGATGAACTAAGCGTCATATAGTGAATAGTATTGTCAAACATTCAAGTCCCTGAAGTTACTGGCTTTGATTGAAAGTTTGAAGTGTTGCAGGCTTTCCTAGCCCGCTTTGGCGCTATGTCTCTTAACTCCCAAGGGAGATTTTAGAGAACTTGCAGCTATTGGTTTTAATATCCTGATCTCTGCACCTTCCAGAGTCATGAGAATAGGAGGATATAGTGTGCAATATAGCTGTCAGATGTCCAACATCTCCTTGTCTGCGTGCCAGCGGATGTGCGAGGCTGAATGATGTAAGATGAAGGCGCTCCCACTGGTCCTTATCTTCAGCTTCACTTCCTTACCTATTTAACTTCCTTGTAAAATGCAATATTCCCAAGAGAGGAGCGCTCTTTAGTTTATCATCTCCCTCTCTTTACTACACATTTCCTTACATTGATTTCTTCCATTTGTCTTTTTTTATGCCTTGACTTTTTGTTGTAGACCTGAATATAGAGTTTTTTTTAAAGGCAAATAACTTGCTTATTATTGGCACCTAATAATATGCCTGAAACAAGTCGGAAAGCGTCAGATACTACCAATTTAGCCATTTAATACCAAGTACTTCACATCTTTTAAGTTGGCCATACTCTCTGTACCATGTATACATTTTTTTTAATATGGACAAGAACAGTACAATAATCTGTGTGTTATTAGTTAAAACAGATTGTGTTTGTTCATTAGTGTAACTAAGATTAAGATCATATCATTAAGACAAATTTATACATAAATGCTGGCAATTTCAAAGGGTTCACTTATTTTTTCTTGCTACTGTACGTATACACAAACACATGTCAATATACAAACACATATATGCATACAGTTTTGCTCAAAAGTTTGCATAACCTGGCAGAAATTATAAAATGTTGCCATTGGTTTTGAAAATATGACTGATTATGCAAAACTTTTTGTTTTCTTTTATTTAAGGCTACTGATCATATAAAGCCATTTATTATCACATAGTTGTTTGGCTACTTTTTAAATCATAATGATAACAGATATCACCCAAATTGCCCTGATCAAAAGTCTACATACCCTTGAATATTTGGTCTTGTTACAGATTCACAAAGTCACACACATGGGTTAAATTGGCAATTAAAGGTTAATTTCCCACACCTGTGGCCTTTGAAACTGCAATTAGTGTCTGTGTATAAATAGTCAATGAGTGTCAGCTCTCACGTGGATGCACTGAGCAGGCTAGATACTGAGCCATGGGGAGCAGAAAGGAACCGCGTAACAAGCTAATGGAACTTTATAAAGATGGAAAAGGATATAAAAAGATATCAAAAGCCTTAAAAATGCCAGTGAGTACTGTTCAATCACTTATTAAGAAGTGGAAAATGTGGGGATCGCTTGATGTCAAGCCAAGGTCAGGTAGACCAAGAACGATTTCAGCCACAACTGCCAGAAGAATTGTTCGGGGGAAAAAACCCCTCCCCACACACACAGTTATCCTCAGGAGAAATACAGGCTTGATACTTGAACAAAAATGAGCTGTATGGTCAAGTTGCTAGAAAGAAGTCTTTACTGCACCAATGCCACAAACAAACCCGGTTACAATATGCCCGCCTCACAGCTTCTGGCACACTGTAATGTGGAGTGACAAGTCAAAAATAGAGCTTTATGGTCACAACCATAAGCGCTATGTTTGGAGAGAGGTCAACAAGGCCTATAGTGAAAATAATACATCCCCACTGTGAAGCATGATGGTGGTTCACTGATGTTTTGGGAGTGAGAGCTCTAAAGGCACATGAAATCTTGTGAAAATTGATGGCAAGATGAATGCAGCATGTTATCAATAGATACCGACAGACATTTTGCATTCTTCTGCATGAAAGCTGCTTATGAGATGCTCTTCCACTTTCGAGCTCGACAATCACACCTTTTGATTCTTCAAACAATACACAAAAATACTCTGCTCTCATGGATATCAAACAATTGTAAACACAACACATGTTTAGGCAAGATCTAAATTGTTAAATATATGTGTGGCACAATTATTGCCACCCTTTTTGTCAATACTTTGTGCTACCTCCCTTTGCCAAGATGACAGCTCTGAGTCTTCTCCTATAATGCCTGATGATGAGGTTGAAGAATACATGGCAGGGGATCTGAGACCATTCCTCAATACAGAATCTCTCCAGATCCTTCAAATTTCACCACTGGACTCAGGAGCAGCGGAAACATGTTCTCTGAAACGACAAATGACACTTAACTATCTGTCTTATGGGTAAATCTGTGTTTGGCAAACGCCAGGATAACATTACCTACCATAATGTATAGTGCTTACTGTAAAGTTTGGTGAAGGAGGGAAAATTGGGGCTTTTTTTCAGAGTTTGGGTCTCTTAGTCCCAGTGTTAATGCTACAGCATACAATGACATTTTACACAAGCATATGTTTCCAACTTTGTGAACAGTTTCGGGAATGGCTTTTCCTGTTCCAGCATGACTGTGCCTCTATGCTCAAAGTGATGGCCAAAAAGTGATGGCCCTGCACAGAGCTCCGACCTTGACCCCAATGAGAACCTTTGGGATGAATAGAAACGCTGATGGCAAGCCAGGACTTTTCGCCCAACATCAGCGGCTAAACCTCACAAATGCTCGTTTTGCTGAATGTGCACAAATTCCCACAGATAGACTACAAAATCCTGTGGAAAGCATGCATTCATACCATGAGTATACCATGAGTAAAGGTAGTCTAGGAACCGTGTAACCTTTGTTGTAACAAAGAAGGTGCATGTTAGTCACTCCTCTCTCCAGATATTTCTCCAATCCAAGAACATCTGTAGTGTACAAGTGTCTTAGCGGTGCATTTAAAATAGAGTGTTGATCACTGATTTGCCTGCTGTGTTATTGATCCTGGATATTTGGAGCAGGAAGCACCCAATACTCAAACAGACTTCACCTGGAGAGTATGTATTGACAGCATTTGATGAATAATTTGTTGAGTTGTTGAAGGATGATCTGTATAGGAAATTATGTACATAAATGACAAAAAAGGAAAAATCATGCATATGAAAATATGCTATGTATTAATTGCTTAATTGTGACCAACATGTACTTTTCATTGTAAAAATCGAAAGCGTACATTATTTTACTTTCATGTCTTCATTTTTGGTTATGATTGAATGATTTATTTAAATTACAATGAATTAGGCACAGAGCCCAGTGGCATACACAGCCAAATATTTTACAGTTTGATTAGTTTGAACATATTTCTTAAATCCTACACCTAATACCATACACTAGGTGCTTGCTAACACTTTATTACCTTCTTAATGAGTAAAAAGTTTAATGCATCATTAATTAGGCTTCGGAAACAATTTTCGTTGATAATTGTCTTCCTGCTGTATTCTACACTAGCCTCTTCCTCTCTTTCTCATGAAATCAGTGTACCTTAAACGTTTTTGCATGTAGTTTCAGATGTACTCGGTTCTGTAAATATATGAAAAGGTTTTTAAAATTATCCATGGATATATAAAAAAATAGCAATTTCTGCTGCATTCCTTTAAAATAGCTGATGCTGTTTAGTGAACCTTGGGCCTGTGAACACTGATCCACATCATGATAATGCTGCAACTATCAGCTACTTTTTTAGCCTTTCCACTAATTACTCTAATTAATCACTGTTGCTTATCACCTTCATATGTCATACGAGCGGCAAATGCGTGCTCTGTTAGTTTTGGGTATTTAGCGCTGTCCTTTTTGTTTTCCGTGCACTTTTGTTGTACTTTATTGCAAAGCCCACATTTCTAATATTATCTAGATACTAGACAAGAAGACATGTTTAAAGAGGGAAGTCTAGTATGTTAGACGTATTGGTTGCCCAACTGACAATTCCAGGTGTTTATGAATTACTTTCCTCGCATTTAGTGAATAAAATGGTGAAATTAAGTTTTTATTTATATGAAACGGTCCCGTTTTATTTTTAGCTAGCGACTGGGTATAATTGCTCATGTCATGGTTTACACAAAATGTGCGGCACATTAAAACTAGTCCATATAAAAACCGTTATCAAGAGGATGACCAAATCATCTTAAAAACATAAAGCAACATATAGCCTTCTCAACTGTATTTGCAGTGGCAATAATTTAATACCAAGTCCCATATAGAGAAATAATTGATACGTGTTGACTCTTTATATATATATATA
>VKOC01002034.1:0-13206 GCA_009364415.1 Spea multiplicata | reverse complement strand
TAAGTGTTTTTTTTACTAAGAAAAACTTTTCTTTAACAAAGCACCTAACTTTTAATCGAGCCAATATGGTACATTTATTACACGTAAGATCTTTCTCGGTCTCTAATCTTCCCACTAGCTACAAATTAATCAAAGATTTTAGATTTAGTTTTGTTTTTCTTGGGCATCTTAAAGTATTTTGACCACCTGGTTACAGGAATCTCTACTGCCACATGCACATGGAATTTATATAAACATCACATGTAAGGAAGTATACATCAGCCATAACATCCTGAGCACTGACAGGTGAAGTGAGTAACACTGATAATCTTGTTATCATGGCACCTGTCACTGGGTGCGATATATTAGGCAGCAAGAGGACATTTCGTCCTCAAAGTTGATGCGTTAGAAGCAGGAAAAATGCTTTCCTTAAAAAACAGACGAGCTACAGAAAAGTTATTGCTGGTTCTGATATTTGTCAGAATACACAGTGCATCGCAGTTTGTTGAGTATGGGGCTGCGCAGCCGCAGACCAGTCAGGGTGCCCATACTGACCCCTGTCAGCTGCCAAAAGTGCCTAAAATGGGCACATGAGCATAAGAACTGCACCACAGAGCAATGGAAGAAGGTGGCCGGTCTGATGAATCACGTTTTCTTTTATATCACATGGATGGCCAGGTGCGTCGCTTACTTGGAGAAGACAGGGCACCAGGAAGCAGCACCACACAAAACTTATAGGGCTTAAAGGATCTGCTGCTAACGTCTTGGTGCCGGATACCATAGCGCACCTTCATAGATTTAGTGGAGTCCCTGCTTTGACGGGTCAGGGCTGTTTTGGCAGCAAAATCAGGAACCTACACAATGTTAGGCAGGCGGTGATAATGTTATGGCTGAGTGGTGTATGCACAATGAATCTGAGGGTTACTGTAACACATAACTAACCCTCATTTCACTCATACTTCACAACTGTCCCTATTTTCCTAATCTTCTGATTGTTTGAGGGAGATCAGGGAGGGAGAGAGAGAGTGATTTGGGAACCAAAGAGGGACTGCCACTCTTAATCAAGGCAACTGGAGCTGTAGGCTTTAACCCATAATCGGTATAGAAAATTATATTATCGACACAGACATCTAAAGCCATCCTGCCTTGGTGATTATTATTAATGAAGCTTGTGTGGTATTGGGACGTCACAAGCTCTCCCGCTCGCTCTCCCCCTTGAGAGATTTAAAGGACAATGCATGATATTGTGTTATATAAGAACACATGAAACTGTCCGCAAAGAAATCGCACATCATTCGCTGAACCTCAAAATAACACATTATTGTAAGCCTCCTTTACGATACCACATAACATTCCCAATACAAAACTCCCTCAGTGCCATTACCCGCAGCACTGAGGTCTATTAAAAGTTACGTTTGGCAAAACTCTCAGTGATTAATCTTATTTCCTAAAGACTATAACTCGCTACAATGGAATAATCCACTGCAACAAGTTAAAATGGCCAAAACAAACTCCCGCTAGTTTTCCTTTTCATCATGAATTAAATTGGATTGTTATTGGGATCCCAGATACAGCTAGATCTCTGCTCGCAAACCAACAATGACTTCATTTTACATGCATTTATTATTATTTGCAAAGAGTTTGGACACTTAGCAGCAGGTTAGAGATATTTAAACGGCTATGGGTAGTTATCCTCCTTATTTGAACAAGAGGTCATAAGGTAAAACTGGAAGTCATAGGCTTAGAGATAAGGAATCGAGGTTATAGCTTACCAAGTGGGTGGTAGATAAGTGGAACAGCATCCAGGCAGAAGTGTGATAGACATAAAGCTATCCTAAATCAAAGAGGAGACCAAGGACTGATTAAGGTCCGAGTCTTTACATCAGGAAAAATGGGCAGACTAGACGGACCAAATGGTTATCTGCCAATCTAGGTTTCTATCCCATAAAGGCCACCGTATATTTTTTTGACTTGGTTTTACAATTAGCCACGTGATCACATTACGCTATTTTTATTTACCCTTTGAAATGTAAAGTAGCTGGTGCCACAGACTGTAAGGGGCATGGGTCCTGTTACCCGTATTACTTGGTAAAAATAAATAAAATTACAGCTATGAAAACTCAGATTAAGGTCCACAATTTTGGATGAATTGGATGTGCCACAATCCAGCACCGCGGACACGGCAATACATGCAGTAAGTTCAAGTGCGCGGACAGGTTGCGTTGGAAATTGGCTTCGCTTTGCAACAACACTTATTTTCAGTGGCTTGTAAAGTGGTTTTGCAACACGGGAAGGTGCTTAATGGTATAAAAGCTAATTAGCACACGGAGACTTGAATTCGTTTTTCCTGCTGCTCAGAAGAATGGCTCATAAAAATGATGACATATCGGCAGCGTTAGGTTTCACACGTTGCTGGAAACCAAGTGAGTATGAATGCAGCGTGTGGGTTGTAATAATTTCCCTTTAACTCCTGAATCCTGGTTGGGAAGCAGCCCTCTATGCCACTATTCCAGCTAACGTGGAACAAGTTACGGTGTCAATTTAAAACAAAGTGAGAGACGTGTTTTGGCTGAGAAAAAAGAAATTGCAACCAAATGAGATATTGTAAAGATTCCCTGAAACACACAAGGCCTGGGCTTAGCACCTCTCAGCTGTGCTAGCCAACAATTTGTAAGAGGCATCTGCTATGTGTGCTAAAATAAAGGAACTAATTCAAACAAAAGAAATTAACAAGAAGCATGTCTCCATTCACACTACTCATCAAACCATGTAACACCTACGCAATGTAACTGCTATGTTACAGCGTGATTGTTATATGTCTTCTACAGGAATCCTGAATCCCTCGCGATGAGGTATCCAAACCTGGGTTTTTAACCCATGATCTACATGAGCGCTTGGGGTGAATTTCCTGGGAAGCCTGGCAATTGTCTTGAAAGTTTTCCACTTTTGCATTATCTTTTTCACTGTAGAATGATGGACCGGTTTGGAATTGGCCTTAGAACCCTTCCCAGATTGATGGGGCAGCAACAATTGCTCCTCTAAGATCATTACTGATGTCTTTTGTCCTTGACACACCTGAATGATCCAGACCAGCAAACTGCTAAAATTTAGGCTTTAGCATCAAGGTGTATTCACCTAGAATATTTCTATTATGGACTGCGCCAGAGGCTTTTACCACCTGTGTTGCCACCTGATACTCTAAAAATAATAACTTACTTTGAAACTCCATTTTCTAGTCTATATTGTACTGTGAATTTAATAGAGGTGCTAACACATAGTAAGTAACCCCAGAAAAAATACTCTGCATATATTTGCAATAGAAGACTCCTAGATAATGTTATCATACTTCAGCGGCTGCTTGGAAAACAACTTAACTACGGGACCTGAATCTGAAGACAGACTGGAAAGGCCTTTCTTAGCACAACAAGCCTCGGCCATATGTGCAAAAAATAAATGAACAAATGTAGTTGCGATGCTTAAGTTGTTGCTTTAGCTCCAGGACAACTCATTATTGATGGAACTATGGATTGCCACCTCCTATAAAGAGACATGTAGATCCTTACTAGTGATCTCTGGCAACATTGGAAAAAACAGTTTGCGGAGAGCTCTGGGCTAGGAGATGTTTGTGTCTTCATAGTAGATCGTGTCTCTATCTAAACAATAAAATCGGTTTCAGATTTGTTGTAACAAGATTCTAAGTAGAATTGGGCAGAAAAAGCAGGAGCTTACATTTCCCAATCTGAGAGGCTCTCAGCCCATTGATCCACAGCTAATAGCTCTGTTTAAACTTCATAAGAGCTGTTGAAATTGTGGAGTATTTCTTCAGCTGTGGTGGTTTCATAATAAACGACTGGGCTCCCTCTCTGTACAAGCCGCAGGAAACACTTCAACTAAAGACGAGTCGTTTTAAGTGGCCGAACACTTTAGAATAAACACTTTGGATAAAACAAACCTAGTATTCACCAATTTTAATTTTCTTAAAGGTATGCTTTTACTTTTACGCGAAGTAATTGAAATGATATGAAAACAGATCCTGCTTAATATAAACACAGCTATAGCCTGTGTATTAAGAAGCTGAATCCAGCGAGCAAGAATTTAGCACGTATGGTTTAAATCCCATTCTTCTCGCTTTAAGCTGCCCTTAACCTCCTCCATGGTCCAGTGGGAGAACTGTGCCTAAGAACTTCACACTCCTAACCTTTCTGCTAAATACATAATTCCTTGTGCATAATTCCATCGTGGGATATACAATACCTGACTTATTTCGATACAGGAACCAAAAGGAAAAAAAAAAGATCAGTATTATTTATTCAGGAGTACAGATATAACAATAATTAGCTCAATTTACAGCCCAAATACACAATCTTCTTGAAAGCATTTTTCTTTTTCCCTTAAACAAATATGAACAGGACATTCTAGTTCAAGTCTTTAAACCTTACATCTTGTTTTAAGATGAAGAATCTAAGCGAAAAACAACAGCTTCCCCTCTGCATTCTTTGGTGAAACAATGTCATTTCAGTGAGAAGATAGGAAGGAGAGTTTGAAAATTAAAAGGGTACAGCAGTCTTCAAAGAAAAACACATCTGTGGTGTTTAGGAGCTGAGAGATTATTCGGATGGAAAGGACTTGGTACATCTACCTTAGGCTAGGGAAGATCGCAAATACACAAGGTGAAGAAGACTGATGTGTCCAAGAAAGGACAGGAGGAAGACGACCTAACTATGTAAGAACTCTGCTAGTATTTGAGTAAAAATATTAAGTAAACATAAAGCTTAACGAGTATTGCCACAACCTGAAGACCTGAAATAAGTTGGTACCCATTTCATGAACTTGATGAACCTCATCAGACCCAGATTAAGGGGGAGTCATCCCACCAACTTTAGCATGTTGGCCCAAGAAAACCGCTGTAAATTCTAGGTTTTAAGAGTAAAAATTTAGAGGGAAATATATCTCCCAAGTTATACGAGACATGTCAGTTTAGGAAGAGGAGCTGAAACAGCAAATTCCAGCCATGAGAACAATGGGAACTAACATCGCAAGGGGAAAAAATACAAAATGCATGATAAAAACTCAATGGTTTCAATATCTACTTCTTTTATTGAATATAACGGGACAATACATTGGAATCCACCAACTACTGCAAATCCCTGTAATTTAATACCAAATAATATCAAAATCCAGTTCAGCAGTAGCAATCGCCTTGACGTGGCAAATTATAAGAATTTGGACATAGACAACGACAGATATCGCTGACACGCTCAATGTTTTCCTTCATGGATGATTAAACATGAAGTAAAACTTCTGAAGTGCCCATGACATCTGTCAGCAGTTCCATTTTGGTAAACATTGTACTTCCCAGGAGTCTCTCTGCAGACCATACCTCCTCGACTTGTAAAAGGAAGCATGATCACTGGAGGGCTTCTATCACCACTGCTTTGTATAATCGTATCAATATTTAAACATATGTAGACGAGGCACGGTGTTCCATAAAAGTTTAAGGTTGCACCATCTTCTGAAGTATTTTTTTAAATATCTCCTGTCTGTTAAAATATTAAGGTAATTGACGAAGTGAAGTCACAGCAACATTGCTTCCAGATTTCAATGTTTTATTCAACCAAAACACAAAGTATAAAAATGCACAAAATGCAAAAAGTGTTGGCATTTGCAGCTTTCATACTTAATTCCACTGGAATAAAACTTACCGAAATGTGGAAGCAGTGTTGCTACATCTTCTTGCTCAAGAGGCTGAACACCTACCCAGTAAGTACTTCAGAACTTCCTATTAGTCTTTTTTTCTTTTTTTTTTTAATCACTCATGGCAAACTCTCTAAAATTAGGGCAACCCTCCTCTAAACTGTAGAGGTATACTCAAATGGTGATATTTTAAAGGTGGAAACAGCTTAACACGTGGGCCCTTGAGGCTCATCATTAGAATTGGGGAAAAATGGCTAAAATTCACATATACAACCAACATCATCCTACTAAGCTTACATAAAATGACATCTTTCTCCCTTATCTCAAAGCTAAACTTGCTAACTTCTATAGTTAGCCGATTAACATATAGTTTACATTTTTTTGGCATTTTGTTATCTCCCGTCCCATAAAAAAAGCACAGAAATTAGCAGAAGGTTGTACGACTGATGGGAACCCTACAGAAGAATATCACCACTCTATACATAAACATGGTTAGCTACAGCAGTCGGTGGAACCTTCGGCAGGTGCCTTTATGAATGTTTCAGAGCACGTTCTCTGACAGTAAGAACAGCAATTTGGTTTCCCACCGAGTTGACTTTTAGATAACCCCATTTTTCCATCAGACGCTGGAACGCTGACTGATTCAACTCCCACACATGCAAACACTATGCGTTTCAGCTTATAATATCAGATGCTATGTTGTTTATTCATTGAAAGTATCAAAATGTCAATTCCAGGTGTCCCTCCGTCTGCTACACAATGGTAATGGAAGACACCTCTGTGCACATTTGGAAATGTTTGCACAGGATAGACTCACTAGAAGGTAACATAACTGGCAGGGCTCTTAGGAACATTCATGGTTTTTCGGCGCAGGGAGGGATAGGGAGTTAAGCTTTTCAATCCCCAGAAATCATCCAATATCCTGGCTGTGGAGCAGATATAAAGTTATACTATTTATTTGTTAAAACTTTTTTGCAGATTTTCTGAGACTTCTCCGAGGTAATCAAGGAACAGAGGCAAGTGCATTTCCTTGTACAAAGCAGCTCGTCATGGAAGGACATTCTTTTTTTGTAAGGGCAAGATGTGGGAAATAACGGATGCACCAGCACCTCTATTACATGACTTAATCCAGAACCAAGAGTTTGAGCCGAGCAAGCTCCCAAACTAAATGATGGCCTACGTGCAACACGCACTATTCCCTCACTCAAGGTTTGATGGCCTTCACTACATTTACTGTGGCACTAAAACCCAAATACTAAATATAACCGCTCCAGACATGTGTTATACGGTCTGATAAAGGCAAAGGACTGGCATTTTAAGCAATGCGTTGAGGCTTCCAATGTGCTAATTTTCCAACCCTTGAGTCTTTGTAGCTATCTGGGAACATTCTATGTATGGAATGGTTTACTACAAGCAGCTGAGCAGATAAGAATTCAATACAAGAGGAACGCTCAATCGATCTTACAATCTAGAGGGAATTAGGGTGTACACAAGGGGGTAAAAGTGCCACTGTTAGGGATAGTCCAGCCACATAGATAGTCCAGCCACATTGTTCGACAGCAGGAGAGAGACTAGGAAAAGTGAGCTAAGGAAAAAGGGATGGTCTTGAGAGATTTTTTGAAAGACGGATATGCCGGGGAAAAGACGGAAAGGCCGGGGGGTCGCGTTCCAGAGAACAGAGGCAGCCCTTGTGAAGTCTTGTAATATGCTCATGAGAGCTAGAAACCAAATGGAGATCATCGGATACGCGGAGAGACCGGGCAGGAGTGTATTTGGACATGAATGAGAAGATGAAGAGCCATGATTTTGAAAAGGAAGCCAGATAAGAAACTGACAGAGGAGAGAGGTGTTCGTAAAGCGATGGGAGAAGAAGATATGTCTGGCAGCAGCGTTCATGGTGGATTGAAGAGGAACGAGAGGGGTATGAGGTAGACCAGCTAAGACAGGGTTACAATAATTGAGGCAGGAGCTAATGAGGGCATGAACAAGAGCCTTTGTGCATCTTGTGTAAGGAAGGGACGAATGTGGCAATGTTTTTAAGTTGTAGACGGACATTTTTTGAGAAAGACAGGATGGGGGGGTGGGGGTGAATGATGACACCAAGACAAGCTATAATCTAGATGCCAAAATATTATTTTCCAGATATATTTATACTTCTAAGCAGCTCTTTACCAGTAACAGCACCTAATGGAATAAATGAACTCTGGCAAAGGACACATCTTGATTTAAATACATGTTTGTTTTACAAACTACCAATCATTAAATGGTGTAACCTGATGTGGCTGCTAGCCTGGCTAATTTAACCTTTTTTGGGACAGTTTTCTTCTGCCAATTGATTCGAACAAATATATTAAACAAAAAGTAGAATGCACTTTGTGCTCAGCACACATGAATATAATTAGTATGATTATATTTTAATGAACTACACTTGATTCCAAAAGGAAATGTGCTATATGCCAAACATTATCTTTTGGCAATAGCACCGAATGCATTTTCACAATCACCCTTTAAATTTGCCAGCACATGTGATAATTTTCATTAGGGTTGTTGTTCCTGACATGTGACAGCCATTTCCAGGTACTTCATTTGTTAGGTGGCTAAAGATTCAATTATGATCTCCCTGTCTCAATGCAAATCTTTTAACAATAGCACAATGCATTTAGGGGCTCCTTTCCCTTAGTGATATATCCCCTCCACTACATCCATAAGGTATCAGTAGGGCTCTTGTTGGCCCATTGAAAAAGTCAATACAGTACATGCCAGACCCATCTGGATATTTGTTCTTAATCATCATGGGAACTGCCTTAATAAGCTGGCCCTGAGACTCTTTCAATATTCAACCAACTGTGTTAACCAAATGGCTCTAATACCGGTCCGCATGCAAACCTTAATTTTCATTATTTAAAAGTACACTTAATTGAGTAAGAGGTACGGTCAGAGAAGTATCCATTGACTCAGTGAAGACCTTACTGTAAAACAATATCCAATGGGATTGTAGTCAACATGTACTGTATGTGTTAGATTTCCCAACCATACAATGCCAAAATTGTTGCTTTGGCTAACAAAATACAGAAACAGGAAAAAGTTTTGGCAGACAAGAACTGTATGGGTCATCAAGTCTACCCTTCCCGTACCTAAGGAGACTTCATTTCTGATGTTGGTTCCTACACAGGGCAGTCTTACGCCCATCTCAAACATTCTTAAATTCATGTAACTTAGAAAAAAAAAGCTTAGCTTTCAAGTGTGTGCCTATTATTAGTCCCTAAAACTTAATTCCAGATGTATCCCAAAAAATTATTTTCCAAATGTTGTTTTTCCTACAAAGTACGATAGACAAAACTTGTATGATTGGAAGGTGTGGCTTTTCATCACTGATTAGTACAGTAATACGATGACACTACTGGAAAAGTTTAGATGGTGTCAGATTGCCTGATAGATAACCAATGGAACACCGTTGACGTCCAAGTCCTGTTTTGGCAGAACCATTATCAAGTTCACAGTCTCAAAAGTAAAGCCCAAGAAATCACTTCATGCTTTCATTCCTCCTTTCTCCAACCCTGGCTCTCTGTGTAACCAGAAACGAATGTCAGAAAAGAGAGTTTCCAGCTCAAGTATGATGGTTCCTTTCCATCTGAATGCTATTGAAGAGATTACTCTATTTTAAGGGGCGAGGGGTATATTTCTGAAGAAAAAACTGCTCACTACAGCTTATTCGTAGACGTTGGAAAGTGAATCACTGCAGATAACAAAAACTATGGCAAAAAAATCTCTACTTCTATTATTTCAAGGTTACGTTTCAACACCTAATCATATTTTAAGCAGAATAAACAAGGTTCGTATAGTATTACAGCTTATCAGTTGAAGCTTTGTTATTTGTGGTTTTGTCAATAGTTTCCAAGCTACAATGTGACATTACATTGGCTTTTTTAACACCCAAATCTGGAGCCTTTCAGCAATAAAACTCTGAAAATTGTAAAAATAGTGGAAAATTATTAGCAGATGCACTACCATAATATTTGACATCATAGAAAGGGTTCTAAGCAACTCTATTCATAACATAACGATTGTTAGAAGTTCCAACAAAGCTTGCCTGTTACAAAAGATCCATACTCACCGACCAGGACTATCAGTCTGTATTTCTCATTAGCCGGTCGCTGATACAAAGCTACCTCTTCATAGGTCGGAACATCTGCCATATCGTATTGATCGCTCTTCTTACATTCATACATAAATTTATTTGTTTTTCTGTCCTTCCTGCTGAGACGAAAACTTCTCCTAAACCCAGCTAAATAATGAGAAAGAGAAAAAAAAGAAAAAAAGAAAAGAAAAAACACATTTTTTAGATCAAAACTTGAAAGAAATCTGGATGGATTTACCTTGTTCAGAAAACTTTCATAATCGTCATATTCATAAATATTTTAACAAATGTAACAGCACAGAAATCTTTACAGTATAAGCAGAAAAATACAGCCGTGACTGATTTTACTTCTGTACGGTTTAAAGGCACCCTCTGAACTATTACTTATTCCTGTCTCGATCTGGCCATAAATCCAAGACAAGTTATAGGAAAAACAGGACTTACAATATTCTAAAGTAGTCTACAGGATTGCGGACTTTCAAAAAGAGATACGGCACGAATATGGGTTTTTCTGTTCTAAACCCTTAACTTTTTTTTAGAATATTAATTTTAGCTCCTGTAAAGCCACTTACTGTATATTAAAAAAGAAGCTTGAAAAAATCGTAACTTGAAATAACCGAGCTTTGTGAGGAACGTTACATGTTTTTTAAGCTCTCTGAAACCTTCAGCCATTAAATAGCTGGATATTTATTAGACAATGCACATGTAAGGTGGACATTAAAATGAGCAAACATTATGAGCCCAGCTAGTAACGAATAACAGAGATGAACTGTAAAACCCTCGTTACTCTGATGTCAAAGTCTATGCACTAAATGTCTACACACAGAAATCCGGTTAAATTGGGTTTTTCAAAAGGAGGCGTTCTTGGGGCGCTATGATACTCGGAATCCTTGGTTCCAACAGGAAAAAAACATGTGCAGTGCTGAGTGGATAGTCATTGTATGGTAGATAAGGAATTGGATATGTTCTGCAAGTTTAATGTAGGAAACTATATACATACCACCCCGACATTTTAGGGGTCCAAATCGGGACATCTGTCTTGGGATGTGTGGCAAGAGGTAGGGGGGGTGGCCACCTACCAACGTTACTTGAAGAGCCACCATGTGGCCCTAAGGTGAAGAGCATCTCAAGAAGACTGTGCAGAAGCTGCAATGGGGGTGTGCAATGGGGCTGCAACAGCTCCCTAGGACTTCCCGACTACCCCACGATGCTCACAAAAGTGGGACAGTGCCCCAAAAAACAGGACTGTCCTGAAAAAGTGCAACTGTTGGGAGGTGTATAATATTTAGTAGTTAGTAAATCTTATAAGGATTTCAAAAGGGAAAACCCGAAACCCAATATGTTTTATTTATAAAAAAAACCAAAGCAGGAATTGTAAGTGAATGACATCCGTACATCTGCAATACCCGCTTCACCCCCCCAACCCGGATTTTTTAGGGGTGCTATTGTATCAAGGTTTTTTGTTCATGTATGCAAATATTTTGTAGCATAGAGCAGTAATAGTAAATACTAATGTGGGTATATTAGTAATATATTGGTAGTTAGTAATATTGCTCTTAAGTAACAATACAGGCTACTATAGCAGTAGTATTATTTTGCTTCTATTATATTTTATATTTTTGGATGAAAATGCTAATCATTATTTCTGTCTGTCTGGTAAGAAGTAGAGGTATAACCGTGTTACCATGCATCTATGTCTTTGCACGCTTCTGTAAAGAGGTTTATATGCACTGTGTGCGTGTAGAGTTTTAATACTACTACTCGTCATAGTTAATAATGATTATTATCATCATTAAAGACAGCCTATTAAAGCCCAGACTGCTGTCTCCCTGCTACGAGATTCCCGGTTACAATGTGAAAACCTGGCCCTTTCAAGAGAAACGCACAGAACATTGAAAGAGATGCGTTTCTGAAGTCTGTTCAGTTAAGAATAATTTCACATATAATTAAGATTGTGTTTAAGCTCCAAGCACCATGCCAGGTAAGCGGGCAGAAGTAATACTTGCACGGTTTAACCCTTTCAGTAGTACAGGGGTTTACAACAAATAACTTCCACTCATGTTCACAGAACACAAATGTTGCAGTTAGAAATATATTAAAGCACTTTTTAAAACTCCAATTCCACAACAAAACTCTAATCCGGAAAATATTTACTAATCTACAAGCAAACCCATTCCCCTCTGCTTTCATTACGCATGATTATGGAAACTTTGGCTGCACTTATAAAACTGATACTTTGGTTGACAAACAAGAGGGAAAAATAGATCATGACCCAACAACTTAATGGGATGAGAAAAATGATCGTGTTTTATTACCACAAAGTGTTCCAAAGCAATTATGGTCTTGAGAAGGTCAACTCAATTGACAGGTTCAGTTGAAAATGAACATTTGCAAATTTCCTAATCCAACGGAAGGTGTAGTAATGCAGGGTGCCACTAGATGGCGCACAATGCAAATTCACTATTGATTATGCCCCCTCGCCCTGTTACGAGTCGGGTCCCCGTTTGGTTAGTCGAGTGGTGCAGGCTTGTCGGTTAAGACATTAAAAAAATGATTGCCCTTCTTCCACAACCTTTTTTGTAGCCGTTGTAAGCTATGCAAAATTCTGTGTGTTGAGGGGATGACTACTAGTTATAAATGCATCATGAATTATATATTCACGTGCGACTATTCATCATTCAGACACATCTGAAACTGAACTGAAACGTAAATATTACAAAATACCGAGGGCACAGGAAATCCAAAGCTTTTGTTTGCAGCCATCCAAACCAAGTAAGAACAGGAATTTCCAAGAAAGGACATTTGATAAAGTAACGTTCTTCTTGCATACGTAACATTTTCTGAAACAGATATAAATAAAGTGTTCTTTTTCTGACAAACACCTTCCCCCACCCATTCGCTGCAAACTCACCACCACTTTAAGGAAAACTCCATCCATCATATGCACTTAAATGCATGTACGTGGATTCTGCATAAGCTCTCCACAAGCATTTGCCCCCTTTTGCCACATATATGCCACATGATACACTTGCCACCATTCTGTGAGCATTCCAGGTAATGTGTGCATGTGCAGAAAGCGCCCCCAATAAATTCAATGGGAGAGCTTTCCTACCACTGTCTGGCAGCTTCAAGCAATCAATCGGTGGCATTAAACTACCATGGAAGCAGTGGGGAGCTTCAGCTTCTCCTAAAGATAAATTATTTGTAGGCTTGATGACGTATATTACTGCATTTAAAGTACATCACTTGTTTAACATATTTATGAAAACATTATTATTATTTGCTTTATATAGCACCATCAAATGCCGTAGCGCTGTACAATGTGTAGACAGGACATAACAAGTAGTATGTAACATAACAAATTGACTTACAGAGGCAACAGGTGAAGAGGGCCC
>VKOC01002033.1:0-18351 GCA_009364415.1 Spea multiplicata | reverse complement strand
AAGTCTGCTGCCAAACGTCTAAGACTGACAGTGTTTTGGTGCTTTGCCCTGGGGTGAAACAGGTGAGTGGGGCGCCAATTGCCCACTCATTCGCCTTTTCAATGCTGCTGCTGGTGGTGGTGGTGCCAGCATCTCTTCTCTACCAGTTCGCTTCCTGGCTAGTGTCATGCCTCAAATGTCCCTAATGGTAAGGGCAGTTTCTCCCCCCTGGCTGCCTCTGTCTGCGGTGTGGCAACGCCTGCTACCTCCGCCGGAGTGGCCAGCTTACGCTAGGGCCTTGTGTCTGAGCTCTGGAAGTCTGCTGCCAAACGTCTAAGACTGACAGTGTTTGGGTGCTTTGCCCTGGGGTGAAACAGGTGAGTGGGTCGCCAATTGCCCACTCATTCGCCTTTTCAATGCTGCTGCTGGTGGTGGTGCCAGTATCTCTTCTCTGCCAGTTCGTTTCCTGGCTAGAGTCATGCCCAAAATGTCCCTAATGGTAAGGGCAGTTTCTCCCCCCTGGCTGCCTCTGTTTGCGGTGTGGCAACGCCTGCTACCTCCGCCGGAGTGGCCAGCTTACGCTAGGGCATTGTGTCTGAGCTCTGGAAGTCTGCTGCCAAACGTCTAAGACTGACAGTGTTTGGGTGCTTTGCCCTGGGGTGAAACAGGTGAGCGGGTCGCCAATTGCCCACTCATTTGCCTTTCCCATTTCCTTTTCCATTTCATTATTTTCCTTCTGATACACAACCAACCAAACATAACACACACAATAACACATATAACACATAGTGACATCACACATAACACACATACACACACACTTACAATGCACAAAACACAAGGACCTTTTCCTTGTTATTTGCCCTGGCCTTCACTCACTAATAGCATTACATTAACACTATAACTCACACTTCACCCTATAACATTTTCCCATCCACATACCTGCCAACAGACCCAACTTTTTCAGGGACAGTCCTGCTTTTTTCCAGTCCTGTCCCATCTAATTTAGCTAAACTAGGTATGCAAAATCACATAGGTAGTTATAGCTCGGTAGGTAACGCTACTATAAACATTTAATAAATATAATCAAGTACTAAATAATAAATCTAACTTTAAAATACATTTAAATAAACCCCTATTTTTTTTTTAAAAAAAACATTAAAATTAAATTATTATTATTTAGACATAATCCATCTTTAACCAAACCAGTGCACTGCTACTAATCTTAAACATAACCGTACATTAACCCTAAGCTATTTTTTAGTTCTTGTCCAACATTTTTCCATCAGCATACCTGCCAACACACCCAAGATTTTGGTGGACAGTCCTGCTATTTTCCAGTCCTGTCCAGTAAGTAAGTTGGGTTGTTGCAAAGTATGCCATTGTAAATAGGTAGCAAATGTTAGGCATGTAAAGTGGTCCAAAATCAATTTAAAAATGTAAAATATTCCCTATTCTTTTATTTAACATCTATGGACAGTACACCTCGGTATGTGTGTGCAACTCTTTTGGTCGTTTCGGCAGGGAGCTCGCCTGCCATCAACGAATGAAGTGCATTCTGCAGTTCTGCAATTCACTCGTTGATGCCAGACCAGCCCCCTGCCGAAACGACCAATAGAGCTGCACACACGTACCTTCACGGCAGCTGCTGCTGCTGTGATGTGTTATTAACCCCGTATTAACCCCTGCTAGGCAACCAGGAGGAAAACGAAGATTAAACGAGCACGAAGAATGTCCGCGAATATTCGCCCGAAGAGAAGACAGGAACGGGCGAATATTCGCGGAATACGAAGATTTTTTTTTCCCGAAGACGAGCACGAAGACGAACACGAAGAGCCCCCTGGTGCCCAAGTCTACTGTTAATTACCTACTGGGGACTTAAAGAGCTGTATAACATCTTGCCTTTATATAATAAGGTAGGGGATATTAACAAAGATTGACAATAATGGTGCTAAAGGTGCTATTTTTGTAGTTAAATGGAGCGAATGAGTTCCTTGTGCTTTCCTAGTACTTTCAAATGTGTAGGCTTGATTATTTAATAATGTAAAATGTTGCCGTATTTATAATTAGGCTTACAATATGTGTACATAGTTCACATGATGTCATATCTCAGTGCTCAGCATAGGTAGCTATTATACAGATGCATGCTCCAAGCCTTCCCACTCATCTGATCGGAACATGGTGTGCCAATTACATGGGAACCTTGAGATGTCACCAAGCACAAATATGCCTATTTTAACAGGGTGTAAACATATTGTTGTGAACCACCTAACCCCAGCTAAAAACTCTGCCGTTTATCTCATCTGTTACAGTACCTGCTCTGTCTCAACAAAGTTGGAAACATGTCCATCATCGTCTGCTCCTCGGATGTGAAACCTGGCACCAGCACGTACACAGCTTATCCGTGAGATAAGGCAAGCTTTGGCTTTTCGATGAGAAGCATATACTGTACGGATTTCAACACCTCCACAGATAACCTTCAGCAGCCAGTCAGAGCAGTTCACTTGATAGTGTTTCAAAGGCACATGCAGCAGTCTATTCCTGTATTTCAAACAACATTTTAAAGTCAATAACACTGTTAATATGAAAAAGTCACCAAAATGTGAGATGAACAAAAAAAATTAAATAAATTGGGAGAATACTGTTAGTGATTACACAGTCTTAATTAGCACAGTGGTCCTTTAACATGCTTCAGAAGTAGTCAGATCACATTAATTATTTCCACAAATCTTTTCTTTAGTCATTAATGACTAAATAGATAATATTGTGTTACCCACAAAACACTCCTTGTAAGTTTATTCCTTCAAAGGTTTCTACTATTTTGCCTCAGCTGGCATGGTTTGTGATGGCTTACTGTTCCATATTTAATGACACTTTCTCATTTTCTCTTGTGCACTCTGTAGACAGGAGATTCACGTGTCTTCTAACTGGCAACCATGAAACTTTACCCAAACAGAAACCCACAGAACTACAGTGTATATTTATAAGCAAACGACTCCAATAAAACTATTTCCATTTTTGTATTGTCTAAAAGCGTCCTAATTGGAGTCCCTGCTGTTTTCATTTTGTTTTCTAACAATATATTTTTGTTTAAGAACTATTGCAATCTGAATAAATATACCCAATTGAGGAGAGCTTGTGGCATTTAAAACCCAACATTTTTCAGTTCCTCCTAGGTGAAAACCAAAGTCCATTGTGTCCTTGGGGGGTTGGCAGGAGCATTTGCAGCTTTATCTCGCTGATATCACTTTACATTATGAAGGGCCAACCCTAGTGAGCTCCAAGAATAGCATGGATGATATTAAATCATTGAAAGTCACCTCACTGATTAAACCATGCATTATGCAGGCCCAATTTAGTCATTCATGTAGAGAAATTGGCCAGGGCTGGCCATTTATAATGTATAGTGCATTTAGGGAAGTTGAAACCACCATAACAGTTAGTGAATAAAACCCCTAGAGTTGGCCTAGTAAAAATTAGATGTAGGTTTAAGGTATATGTGAAAGGATTTGCATATTCTAAATTGTTTAGACACAGTAACATTCTACTAAAACCACGAAAACTACTAATAGCAGTTATATAGTAGGAGTCTTATGTCATGCAATAAATTGGACATTCCCTGGGTGATAGTATGTTTGTTACCAGGAGTAAAGGGTCAGCCTGAAGTCACATTCAATGTGGTACATAGATGAATCCCTAGTAACAATTACTTGAGGCCTCTTTAAATGATTCAATGTAGATGAACAGTTAGTTTGACATAGGATCCATAGTTCTAAACAATATATGAGGTAAAGGTAATTCTGAATACTAACCAGAAGAACCAATTTCCAGGCTCATAAATTGTATCACTAGCTTGTTTTTGGGCCCGCACAGTCAGGTCAAAGTTTGATCCTGTGTTTGGCCAAGAAAAATAAAACATCCCTGAATTAAGGATTTTCCTGAGAGCTGTAACACGCTCCTCTTCTTTGGTTTCTTCTTGGAGAGGACAGAATTCAGTGGCTGTAATTTTGTAAACTTCAGCATCTAAAATTCGTCCCACAGAGGTACATCCAGTTACTAAGACAAGGAAGTGCAACTGTACATTTCCTAAAAGGAAAAGGAGATCATCCATCAATAATGAGATTAAGAATAACACTGACATGAGTCAACCATGATTCGCATTAAAAGCAGAGACTAAAAATGTAAGAATAGTAATATTAAAGTATTTAGTGAGCACAAATTCTGACGATTTGTTTCCTTTAGTGTTGGGTTGCTATTTCTCATGTGTTAAACACACTCTCCATGTGCCTCCCTGTGACATTGACATCCAGTCAATAGATAAGCCCTGCAATATCCCAATGTAGCACTGGGTCAAGTAAAAGGAAATACACGTGCCGTTTCACAGTATTCAGGCAAATCTGTCTTTATGTAATTTACTGTTAAATGTAATAACTGGCTGTCCCCATGCCTCAGTCTAATTAGGAACCTATTTCAAACTAAATAAACCAAGATTAAACTATGTGCTTCCGTTCAGCAGCTACATATAAGTATTCCAGCTGAAGCAATGGGAAACTGGGATTACATTACTAAAGTACTAAATAAATAAAGCAGAACTTGGTACAAAAAGGAAAGAGGAGAGGGTTTTAGGAGGCAATTCTGGAAAAATACAAACCATTTGCTACAGTGACTTTCATTCCATTAGAAACCTTACAATAAAATGTAAAAATGTGTAAACCCTTTTGTACTTCTGAGCTGAATCAGTTTTTTTTTCTGTACAAACAACTGTCTATTGTCTATTCAGGAATAAAACCTGAAGAGCAAGTTTCTCACAAAGTTCGAAGTTAGCTCAGGGGCCCAGAATGAAAATGTTCACTCCCAAGAGAAAACATTCCTTTAGAAGCTATTTGCAGAGCCTGTTAGCATGTTACATTACTCTATATTGCTGGTTCTACTCGGACATTGGCAAATTTGTAAGGGAGCACAAACTGGAGGGAATTAAACTAGATCTGTGGTCACCACGTGTGACCCACAAGCTCATCAGAGTCAAGGACACTATGGAGAACATTCCAGGTCTTCCAGCTGTGTCAACCACGATTGTTTGGGCAAATGTGGCATAAAGCATGGATTGTCATTCAGGGAGGCCCGTTCTCTAGGGACAGGCTGTGAAGATATAGACACTGCCCACACTTGTTCTGGCAGTGCCTGTTTGCATAGGCATTGTTTAGAGCCCTGGAGTTGGAAATCAAAGACTATATCGAGAGAAAGTACCTGTCCTACCACTCTGTACTTTACAGACTTTTTCTAGGAACGCACTGTGGGCGCCATTGACGATGCTCAGGGTCTCATGTGCTATGTAAAGGACTGGTGTTTATGGGGTTTATCTAGTAACACCCAGAGTGGAAACCCCTCTTAATTTCCAAAACAGCTATACATATCAAATATTGCAATACATAAATGGAATTTACCTGATTTTAGACGGAGCTCACCCAGACATCCATAGGCTTCCTGAAGACGTTCATACTGACCTTTAATTGACTCCTTTTCATCAGGAGCTAGAGGAAAAGGTTAGGTAATAATTAGAATACTTCTAATGAAGACCACTAAGCCCTACTAATGGTTTAGACTATACAGTCTGCTATAAGCTACTGCATATGTATATATAATAACTTTATCCACTGAAGAACAGCTATATCTATCCATTCTAGGTTGCATCTGTACTATACAACATAAGAGGGGCAATGTGTTTAGAAATGTAGAATTTGAGAGTAGATAAGAACCATTCAATTCTAGTTTGATTATAAAATCCTGTTGTAAAAATCTCCAATCTTATTTGGTCCTTGGGCTTGTCTGTGGACAACCTTATGTATGTGGTGACATAACTAGGGCTGCAACTAACGATTATTTTCATAATCGATTAGTTGGCTGATTATTTTTTCGATTAATTCGGATAAAAAAAAATGTAATTTTTTCATAATTTTTAAATAATTTAATAAATAGTAACCATAGGATGTAAAAAAACTAACAACAGGATAAAAAAAACTTTTAGATAAAAAGCATCTTGTTTTTATTTCCCAACCTGCCCCCCCCAGATATGCACATTTGAGCCCATGCTTGCCACACTACCTCTCAGACATGCCACAAATGTCCTCCCCACATATACCCTATATGCCTTAAACCACCTGATATGTCACTCCGTCCTCCCAAGGTATGCTGTATACCCCCCTGATATGCCATAGTGCCCTCATAGATTTGCAGACTCATTCACAGACACAATAAATACAGGGTTAATCTTCACTGCCCCCAGGATTTAGATTCCCCTCAGTTTGCCCCCCTTTACCTCTAACTGCACCTTAAGTTAACCTTATTAAATTAATTAAATGAACCTTCAGTCCTCAGCATTAAATTTAACTCTGAAGAGAAGACCTCAATTAACATAGAACTGCACCTAAATTTAACCCTAAACACCCCATTGTACTATAACTGGCCCTAATTCCCTAAACACTGTTCACAAACACAACTGCCCCATAAATAAACCCTGAAGACCCCATCAACCAACAATTAACCTACACCCAACGTACTATAATGCCCTAGATTATCCTAAAACCCCACATAACTATAAACTGCCCCTAAATTACCTTACAACCAGCCCATTAACGTATATGCCCCTAACCTTTCAGCCGCCCCAAATATATTTTATACTCACAGACTTAGATGAGTTCTTTCTGAGCGCATACGTAATACAGGAATGGGCGGAGCCAATCTACAAACTTTTTTGCCCTGCGCATTTCTCCCTGTTCCCTCCCTGCAGTCACTGCCTCAATTGGTCCCGCCGCCTTTCTTTCACTGTCCTCTTGCAGCCAATCGGCAGTGACTGCAGGGAGGGACTGTAAGTAGGAGCTGCTGCTGTGAGTCAGACACTAAACGGATTATAAAACGAGGGGTATTTTCACAGCATTAGCTCTGAAAAAAACCCTCATTTTATAATCGATAAAAATCGATTCAACTAATCGATAATGAAATTCGTTGGCAATGATTTTCATTATCGATTATTATCGAGTAGACATAAGTATTGTTGTCAATGTTTTTGCCAGTTGAACTCTTCCAGTATTACGTCTTTTGATATGTCACTCATGTATTGTATGTTACTGTGTTTTTGTCTCTTATTAAATCGAAAAAATAATCAGCCAACTAATCGATTATGAAAATAATCGTTAGTTGCAGCCCTAGTTATGTCACCACATACATAAGGTTGTCCATAGACAAGGCCAAGGACCAAATAAGATTGGAGATTTTTACAACAGGATTTTATAATCAAACTATAATTGAATGGTTCTTATCTACTGTCAAATTCTACATTTCTAAACACATTGCCCCTCTTATGTTGTATAGTACAGATGCAACCTAGTATGGATAGATATAGCTGTCCTTCAGTGGATAAAGTTATTATATATACATATGCAGTAGCTTATAGCAGACTGTATAGTCTAAACCATTAGTAGGGCTTACTGGTCTTCATTAGAAGTATTCTAATTATTCTCTAACTTTTTCCTCTAGCTCCTGATGAAAAGGAGTCAATTAAAGGTCAGTATGAACGTCTTCAGGAAGCCTATGGATGTCTGGGTGAGCTCCGTCTAAAATCAGGTAAATTACATTTATGTATTGCAATATTTGATATGTATGGATGTTTTTGAAATTAAGAGGGGTTTCCACTCTGGGGGTTACTAGATAAACCCCATAAACACCAGTCCTTTACACAGCACATGAGACCCTGAGCATCGTCAATGGCGCCCACAGTGCGTTCCTAGAAAAAGTCTGTAAAGTACAGAGTGGGAGGACAGGTACTTTCTCTCGATATAGTCTTTGATTTCCAACTCCAGGGCTCTAAACAATGCCTATGTAAACAAGTGTGGGCAGTGTCTATATCTTCACAGCCTGTCCTTAGAGAACGGGCCTCCCTGAATGACAAGCCATGCTTTATGCCACATTTGCCCAAACAGTCATGGTTGACACAGCTGGAAGACCTGGAATGTTCTCCATAGTGTCCTTGACTCTGATGAGCTTGTGGATCACACGTGGTGACCACAGATCTAGTTTAACTCCCTCCATTTGGTGCTCCCTTACAAATTTGCCCATGTCCGAATAGAACCAGCAGAATAGCGTAATGTAACATGCTAACAGGCTCTGCAAATAGCTTCTAAAGGAATGTTTTCTCTTGGGAGTGAACATTTTCATTCTGGGCCCCTGAGCTAACTTCGAACTTTGTGAGAAACTTGCTCTTCAGGTTTTATTCCTGAATAGACAATAGACAATTGTTTGTACAGAAAAAAAACTGATTCAGCTCAGAAGTACAAAAGGGTTTACAGTTTTACACTGGTTAGTTAATTCACATAATATTAATTGTTGTGGATTTATTTATTTGTTCTATAACCTCCAGTCAGAGCTATTGTTTTATACAGTGTACAGGTTGTGTTCATCATAATGTGTTATTTATGTGTTGTGGTAACTATAACTAAAATGACTTGCGTTTCACAGAGGCACAATTATGCTATGCAGTTCTTCTATCAGAAATCTTGGGGGGCATTAATGAGATTTTGCTGACACTTATTCTGTTATATAACGCAAATTTGAGGTGCCTTTTTGGGAGTTACCTGTACTTTTCTGAACACTCTCCTTTCTGTACTTTTTGTGACCCTCAGAGTTTTGAGACTACTACATTTCCTACTTGTGTCCACTTGACATTGTCATCTAAGGCCAAGCACTATCATTTATGTCATGGTTAAGATTAGAAGAGTAAAAAATAATAGAAACAATGCTTAAGTACCTTCCACTCATGGTTAAATTAGGTGGCCAGGTGGCCTTATTTTCCTCTGAATGAGCACCCGGTTTGTATTTATCCAGAAAAACCCTCTCCTCTTTCCTTTTTTGTACCAAGTTCTGCTTTATTTATTTAGTACTTTAGTAATGTAATCCCAGTTTCCCATTGCTTCAGCTGGAATACTGATATGTAGCTGCTGAACGGAAGCACATAGTTTAATCTTGGTTTATTTAGTTTGAAATAGGTTCCTAATTAGACTGAGGCATGGGGGCAGCCAGTTATTACATTTAACAGTAAATTACATAAAGACAGATTTACCTGAATATTGTGAAACGGCACGTGTATTTCCTTTGACTTACCCAGTGCCACGTTGGGATATTGCAGGGCTTATCTATTGAGTGGATGTCAATGTCACAGGGAGGCACATGAGAAATAGCAACCCAACACTAAAGGAAACAAATCGTCAGAATTTGTGCTCACTAAATACTTTAATATTACTATTCTTACATTTTTACTCTCTGCTTTTAATGCGAATCATGGTTGACTAAGGTCAGTGTTATTCTTAATCTCATTATTGATTGATGATCTCCTTTTCCTTTTAGGAAATGTACAGTTGCACTTCCTTGTCTTAGTAACTGGATGTACCTCTGTGGGACGAATTTTAGATGCTGAAGTTTACAAAATTACAGCCACTGAATTCTGTCCTCTCCAAGAAGAAACCAAAGAAGAGGAGCGTGTTACAGCTCTCAGGAAAATCCTTAATTCAGGGATGTTTTATTTTTCTTGGCCAAACACAGGATCAAACTTTGACCTGACTGTGCGGGCCCAAAAACAAGCTAGTGATACAATTTATGAGCCTGGAAATTGGTTCTTCTGGTTAGTATTCAGAATTACCTTTACCTCATATATTGTTTAGAACTATGGATCCTATGTCAAACTAACTGTTCATCTACATTGAATCATTTAAAGAGGCCTCAAGTAATTGTTACTAGGGATTCATCTATGTACCACATTGAATGTGACTTCAGGCTGACCCTTCACTCCTGGTAACAAACACACTATCACCCAGGGAATGTCCAATTTATTGCATGACATAAGACTCCTACTATATAACTGCTATTAGTAGTTTTCGTGGTTTTAGTAGAATGTTACTGTGTCTAAACAATTTAGAATATGCAAATCCTTTCACATATACCTTAAACCTACATCTAATTTTTACTAGGCCAACTCTAGGGGTTTTATTTACTAACTGTTATTGTGGTTTCAACTTCCCTAAATGCACTATACATTATAAATGGCCAGCCCTGGCCAATTTCTCTACATGAATGACTGAATTGGGCCTGCATAATGCATGGTTTAATCAGTGAGGTGACTTTCAATGATTTAATATCATCCATGCTATTCTTGGAGCTCACTAGGGTTGGCCCTTCATAATGTAAAGTGATATCAGCGAGATAAAGCTGCAAATGCTCCTGCCAACCCCCCAAGGACACAATGGACTTTGGTTTTCACCTAGGAGGAACTGAGAAATGTTGGGTTTTAAATGCCACAATCTCTTCTCAATTGGGTATATTTATTCAGATTGCAATAGTTCTTAAACAAAAATATATTGTTAGAAAACAAAATGAAAACAGCAGGGACTCCAATTAGGACGCTTTTAGACAATACAAAAATGGAAATAGTTTTATTGGAGTCGTTTGCTTATAAATATACACTGTAGTTCTGTGGGTTTCTGTTTGGGTAAAGTTTCATGGTTGCCAGTTAGAAGACACGTGAATCTCCTGTCTACAGAGTGCACAAGAGAAAATGAGAAAGTGTCATTAAATATGGAACAGTAAGCCATCACAAACAATGCCAGCTGAGGCAAAATAGTAGAAACCTTTGAAGGAATAAACTTACAAGGAGTGTTTTGTGGGTAACACAATATTATCTATTTAGACATTAATGACTAAAGAAAAGATTTGTGGAAATAATTAATGTGATCTGATTACTTCTGAAGCATGTTAAAGGGCCACTGTGCTAATTAAGACTGTGTAATCACTAACAATATTCTCCCAATTTATTTAATTTGTTTTGTTCATCTCACAGGTAATTAATTAAGCTCTGAAATACCTGGTCCACATGTTAAAGTAAAATGGACCACTTGATTTCAGAGCTCATCTTTTGGTATCCCTTGCTACTAGCTATCTCTGTAGAGGGGCTTAATGCTGTTAACAAACCACATTGCTGTCATGGTGAATTATGGTGAAAAACTATTTTGGTGACTTTTTCATATTAACAGTGTTATTGACTTTAAAATGTTGTTTGAAATGCAGGAATAGGCTGCTGCATGTGCCTTTGAAACACTATCAAGTGAACTGCTCTGACTGGCTGCTGAAGGTTATCTGTGGAGGTGTTGAAATCCGTACTGTATATGCTTCTCATCGAAAAGCCAAAGCTTGCCTTATCTCACGGATAAGCTGTGTACGTGCTGGTGCCAGGTTTCACATCCGAGGAGCAGACGATGATGGACATGTTTCCAACTTTGTTGAGACAGAGCAGGTACTGTAACAGCTGAGACAAACAGCAGAGTTTTTAGCTAGGGCTAGGTGGTTCACAACAATATGTTTACACCCTGTTAAAATAGGCATATTGGTGCTTGGTGACATCTCAAGGTTCCCATGTAATTGGCACACCATGTTCTGTTCAGATGAGTGGGAAGGCTTGGAGCATACATCTGTATAATAGCAACCTATGCTGAGCACTGAGATATGACATCATGTGAACTATGTACACATATTGTAAGCCTAATTATAAATACGGCAGCATTTTACATTATTAAATAATCAAGCCTACACATTTGAAAGTACTGGGAAAGCACAAGGAACTCTATCGCTCCATTTAACTACAAAAATAGCACCTTTAGCACCAAAAATGATTGTCAATCTTTGTTAATTTCACCTACCTTATTATATAAAGGCAAGATGTTATACAGCTCCCCAGTCCCCAGTAGGTAATTAACAGGCTCAGTTGCAGAGTAGGATGGGGTTTCAGATATTTCAGTAGTTGGATATTCTGTAGAACACTTCTTTTGTGAGTATTCTATACATTTAGCATAATTACAAACATCAGACTGTGATGTCACCTGATAGTGATTCGAGTCTTTGCTACGAATTGTACTATGTATGTCACTATAGCGATTATACCAATTTTACCAGTTTGCACATTAATTGTTCTGTATACATAACCCACATTGTAATTTTATATCACTTGTTTGATTTTGTTAAAGCAACTTACATGTAACTGTTTATAGTATGAGGCAAGCACGGATTTAAATACTACTTCAACAGCAGAGAATCAGTAACACAACACATCTTGCATTTTCTTACTGACTCAAAGTGACAGTTTAATATCCCTGACATAGTCTCTAAAGAAGGATGTAAAATTAATCCCTTTGTGACCAATGATGTACCAGGTATGTCATGAAAAAATGTCATTCTACAGCAGATTTCCTTCACTTCCATGTGAAAACATTGTCTGGTCCTGTAGCGTAAATTAGCTCTGATTCTTAAGGGGTCAAAGTACTTTAATATGCATTTTTTTACACAAAAAAAGACAGATTTTACCTGGTGCAGCAGCCCTCATGCACTATGATTTTGCCACTGATTTGGTGCTTGAAGCTGTCAGTCAGTGGCAGAAAAGTGCTCTGTTGAAATCATTAGAATAAGGAATCTGCCCACACGCCACAGGAACTCAGGTGCTTAGCTGTGTCAGGAAGGGCCAGCTCCCCAGTAGATCAAAATAGAAAAAGGCTCCAGGCACTCAAGGGTTCCAGCTCAGGCAGATTTATTGGAGAAAGACAACAACGTTTCGACCTCACAATGAGGTCTTTATCAAGTTCACTTGAAGTTTTAATTTGTGACATATAATAATAACCTGCTTGCCCACATTCCGTTCTGCTTTGTTATATATTTTCTGCATATATATTTTTGAGTTCAGGAAACCAAGCAAAAGTACTTGTTTACTTAGAGATATCATTATGTAAGACTTTTACGTGGGAGGCATAAATAAACCAGAATGTTGTAATTGATGAACTACCTATATCTTACAACTATCTTACAACAGTACATACATAAATATTTCGTATATACAAGCTTTGTATTTTGAAGCACCGCACCAATTTTGTTTTTTATGTTACATGCATATTGGAGTCATTTTGTATTGATTTCAATGCATCTGCTGCATGCACATTAGTAGATGCAATATTATTATTATTGTAGTTAGGAAATGAGACTTCTGTCTCATTTAACTTCTCCCTCAAGTGCCTCTACGGAAAGCACAAATTGCAAGCAGGAAGCATACTTAAGTATGTTTCTGGTACATACAAAAGAAAAAGAAATGTGAATTACTATCATTAAAATACATTGCTTACAAGGGTTGGTTTTCATATTCTATCTCTGCAGACAATTTACATGGATGATGCAGTTTCCTCTTTTGTGCAGATCAGAGGGTCTGTACCAATGTTCTGGGAGCAACCAGGGCTGCAGGTAAAGTATGTTTAACGTTGTTTTCTATTCTATATTATTGTTTATTCAAGGCTCTGGTTTGCCTGGGGGTTCTGCTTGCTAAATTATTGAGTCATGGAACGGAACTTCTTAACCTTGAGTTTATTTTGTGGACACAGAAAGAAAGAAAAATCTGAGAATACAAACTAATTCTAAAATCTGACACTCGAAATTTAGGCCTAAATCATGATGAAGAATTTATGTCACACTATGCACACAATCTTATACATAGACACATAATCTGCGGTAGTTTACAACACCAAAAGTCACTGGTCGTGTCAAATGCCACATTTAAAACTAAGACACATATTTGCATTTTCTCATGTTATATTCATGAAGCGTTCTAGAATCAATCAAAAGTTGTGTTGTGTTTTCATACGTTTCAAACATTCAACAACCAACAGCTTACTTGATTGTAGAACTAAAATAATAAAATAATATAATTTTATATAATATAATTAAATATGCCCTTGTCTTTCACCTGGTATCATGTTTTTTATCATTGAAACTGATCCACATCTTCAGGAATACTTGTGTGTGTGTGTGTGTGATCATGGGTGTGTAATTGTATTGAGTTGCAGTTGTTTTATATGCACTTAACATGTTACATTTCCATTGGTTATTTGCTTACTGAGCAAACATCAACCTGGCTTGACCTAACAATGACACTTATCCTACTTAAAGCATGTGGTCATTACTACCGTACATGATGTAAGAAGCTTAACAGAAAACCCAACCAAATCCTGCTATAAATAATACACCAGCGAGATGTAAAGACTCTCCAAGAGAGCCTGTCTGCTAATAACCTTAATGTCTGCTAAACATGTAGTCCAGAGAAATAAATCCTCATTTCATAAAATAAATAAACCACGGAACGTACTCTCTCCTCATTGCCTTGTGTTTCTGGCCTAGTTCCACGTTTATAAAAAGTGATACAAGATGAACTACCAGATGGAGGAGGAACTGCAGAGCACAAAACCCAAACAAATGAGGTTATTAAAGAATACTGAACTAAAGATCTGTTTTTAAAAAAAAATAAAAAATATGTATATTATAGTTTTGAAATGATATGGTTTTGCATTGATTAAAAAGCAACATGTATAGAGTTCCATACAATTTAAATTCTCACTAATAGATTATGTTCTAAAGTGATTTTTCCACAACCTCAGTGCCTATTCCTTTTTTTTATATGGTATGTCATATGTTTCTTGGAGACTATTTGTTAGGTATGATGTCATTCCATTGTTATAATTATGTGTGATTCACCCCCTCCCCTTCAGTTAATAAGAGGGGGCCTACGCTGCGTGATGAATTGAAGAGGTGGGTATTGTATTGTAATTTAAATCCCTCTAGCCCACAATCGCTACCTTTTCAAGCAATTACACTACCGCAGTAGAATCACGTGACAGATGTGCATCCCATTAAACCACACATAGATAATATACAGCAAGACTACTTACTGTGATTACTGAACTTGTAAAGAGCTATCATGCGTTATTTGAGATGTATTAACTACTCTGTTGATTGCCTCTTGTGAGTTTATGAATAACAAATTCTGAAAGGTGTTAGCAACATGTAAAATGTAAAAATTTCATCCATGGAGTAAAAGACGATGATGCTAAATGTAACATTACATTGCCAACGTTTAGTAATGCTTTGTGCAGGAACGAATTATCACCTCGTCTGGAGTTAAGTGTTTCATACAGGAAATATGCACAATATGTTTCGAGTGCCTTGTTTTGCGTACCGCTGTGAGCTTTATTTTTAATGCAACCCAAAGATACCTTGTTCTTCTAAACTCAGACTCATTCTATTGTAAGATAATTAAAAATCAATAGTTCACTATTTTGTGTATTATAATATGCAATATGACATCACTCTGTTGAGTTCAGTGTCAGCTGATTACTGTCTCCTTTCTTAAAGGTTGGCTCTCATCATCTTAAACTCACTAGAGGATTGGAGGCGAATGCGCCAGCATTTGACAGGTAATTTGGGAAAATGTTTGCCAGAATGCAAAAATGGTCTAACTAAAAGATCACTGACCAGACAGTTCTTGACTATTCCCCAGAAAGACAATTACCTTCACACAGAGGATCCCTCTGGGGACTGAAAGATTGATATTCTCTTCTGGGCCAGAATTAAGTTATTTTGATATCTGCAATATATAATATACACAAAGTAATTATTTTTGTTTTGCTTATTTTTGTACACGTCGAAAACTTAACCCTTTAATCTATTAATTCTGTTGCAAAAGTTCAGCATGACTCTTCCAGCCAAGCCAAGAAATTGTTGGCAAGGATTATTGAGATTTTTATTGAAAAGTGCATCATTTTCCAGACAAGAGCTAGTCATTGATAACATGCAATATAAATAGTTACAGGCCAGATAATATGTACGGCTCAGGAGTTATACCCTGAACATGCACATTTTGATTTGTATTTGCTGGGATGGTTATTTGTTTTCTATGAAAGAACTAGTTTGGTTTGGCACTAAATAAGTGAATTTGAAATGTTTTCTGCCAAATGTTACAATTCCAGCTAGAATATTACGTTTGCTATATTTTGCAGCTGAATATATCTTGCGTATATAAAGCTATATTTATTACCAAAAGTTATTACTTTATAACATATACCCCACTTTTGTGCCTCAGTTCTCCACAGAGGTTTTCTACTTTCTTTTACTTTTTAAGGCGGTGTTGTGATGGAAAGATTAAGGTGATGTTCCCTCTCATTCACTTGTCCTCTTCACTTTTTCTTTTGCTAGACATATAATGCTATTGAAAGAACAGTACGGGAAGCAAGTCATTGTTAACCTTCTGCGGAGTAAAGGAGGAGAGGAAGTTCTAAGCCGTGCCTTCAAGGTATAGAACGGGTCCAAGTTCACACCTCAGTTTCTTCAAACCTGTCAGACTACTTAAAGGGAGGGGTGGCAAGATGAGAAGATGCTGCCAGCATGTTGCCTGCCACATGTGTTTTGGGCTTTTATTTTTTTATTACTAGGCCACATATAATTTCTTGACCACCCTGGCTGATGTTGCCAACCTTCCCTGTAGTATACAAAGGAAATGGTTAATGTGACCAACATTTGCATTATTTTATTATTTAGGTTCTGTCCTGTTGTAACTCTTTTTTTTTGTTATCCACCCTGATTCTAGAAATTACTTTGGGCATCTCTGCATGCTGAAGATGTACCAATGATAAACTTCGACTACCATCAAATTGTGAAAGGTGGGAAAATTGAGAAGCTGGAGAATTTGCTCAAGCCCCAGCTAAAGCTGAATTTGGAAGAATTTGGGGTGTTTACAAGTGGTGTTAACTTAACGCCTAGGTTAGTGCCTTTCTATCTTAATGTACCTTAAGCCTTTGTAAAGTATTTTTCACCTATATCCATAGCTAAGAACTCTCTAGGTGAAGCCCTGCTTCCCAGAGTCCCAAGGTCAATTTCCTTTTTCTCTAATTGGAGTAATGGTGTGTGAACAAGCACAAGAAGGGGAAGTAGCTAACCATGAGACCCAATAGGATGGTAAGAAATTATAAAAATATATAAACAACATAATACATATGTTTAATTTCAGCTTCAGAAAAACGTTATACATATTGTATCCTATACATGTGGAACATGTTAATTGCATTTCCTACCATGGATTGTTTCAGGACTGTTTATCATACCGAAATATCGATTGTGTCATCACCCTATAATTTGTGTAATATAACACTATACAATATGAAAAACCCTAAAGGACCTTACCTGAACCTTAAGAAAGCAACCCATTTTAGATGGATACGGTTCTGCTTCATGATCTTTCATTGAATGCTCCTTCACCTCTGCTGGCACTGTTTTTCTTCTCAGTGCTCACTAGGTTAATGTCCTTGACCGCTGTTGGATCTTCTGTCTTCCTGTAGCTACTGTGCTAATGCTGCAGATAGGGCATTGGATAATGTTAGCCCATACAAACTATTTTGTAGTATCAGGAAAACAAATATTGACAAATATAGGCCCCAGAGAAAATAGCAGCTGTAAAACCAGAAAGACAATTAGGAAACAACAGATTTTTTATAAACTTATAAAAATAAGTTAGCAAGTGTTTATCTTGAATTATAAAAAGGCTTTAAACGATAATTGTGGAAACATGACCATATATTGTTTATTTGTTGTTCACAAAGGTTTCAAAAAGGTACATTTCGGATGAATTGCTTGGATTGCTTGCATCGAACAAACAGTGTTCAAGCATATATTGCCCTTGAGGTAAGTTTGTCTGCAACTCTTTCTATCAATGCGGGGTTTATATCTAATTCCACATTTTCTTATAACTCAAAGTGTAAACATTTACTTACGCTTTAAAAATCATTATTGAATGTGAACTGCATATAACTGTGTATATATAAAAAATATAAGTGCTCGGGACCATGAAAAAAATGAATAACCTGAAGGTAATTGATATTAGGCTTGTTTATTTGTATTTATACAAACTTTATTCTTAACGAAATTTGCCGGCTTCGTGTATGCAATAACGAGAAGGGTCCTCAACAAAACAAATGCAAACAAATGGTAAAATTGCAGAAATGTTGGTAATAATAGTCTATTTGTTTGGCATGTTTTGCTGCTATTACAAGCTGTTTTAGTGCCATTACAACCAGTTTTGGCCCTCTTTGATAAGCCAAAAGGGACTGTGTGTAGGAGGGTACATCTAAATTACTTGTGGCTGGATGAGTCTGCCCGACCATTTCCTAATCAAAATAGGCTCCCAAACTTCATCCAGAAAACAAAATTTGCTGTCCAAAATGAACGCGGCAAAAAAAAAACCAAAAATTTTGTCCGAAACGATTTTGCTTGCCGTATTCAAGTCTAATGATATACTTGTGTATTCTTCATACATTTTTATATATTGAATTTTGACGTAATAAGAATATATCAAGTAAACAAGGCTATGAAACTGAAGGCCCTGTTAGCATGTGGATGGAGCTCTTCATGGATCATAACATTCATTTTGTGTTTTTAAATGGCACAATTAAATTTCCTTCTATTACATAATAG
>VKOC01002032.1:0-26582 GCA_009364415.1 Spea multiplicata | reverse complement strand
TGTGAACTCACTAAGGATCAGAATTATGATCAACGCTTGTGGGTTACGACTGGGTACATTTGAATCAGTGTTTAGAATGTCTCTGCGATGGGCAGACTGTCCAGCCGAAGGTCATGGATGTTGACCAACCTTATTCCAAATATATTGTGGAGGAAGATTATAATATTCGTCAAGGAGAAAAATGACAGTGATAGAAAAGAGGACATAAAAAGAAAGGAGCGAAACAAAAGACATTGGTGTAGAACACAAGAGAGAATGTTTAAACACCATCATGTCTTAGGCCTTGCACCCTCTCCCCATTCATTTGCGCCCTAAACATAATCCCTTGCCTCATTAATGACAACTTTTTACCTGGTTACAAAGAGAGTAGGTACGATAAAGTTGCCACCCGTCAACATGTTGCAAAATGTTTATCCTTGAAAAAGGTCAAATGACCCTGAGGTTGCAGCAAGTCCCTCTCCAGCTTCTTGGTATGTTATCTAAAACTTGTCACCTCGACATGTGCTTTGGCTTAAATACAGAACTAAAGTATTCTACACTTAACCTAAAACAATAAATAATAATACCTGTGATCGGCTACAAACATACATACGTTTCTCACTAGTTTACAAGAACTGGCTCACTAACTATTGCTTTGGCCCATTGAATGGAGAAAGATGACAACTGAAAGCACCCAAGAAGCCCTTACTGTAAATAGTAAAATAAAATTACATACAATTATTTGGATTTAATAGTCGAAAGGGGTCCTTTTAATGTTGCCAACTTTTCTAGTTTTCGTTGGATACAATGAATTGAAAGCGGTCATTTCCAAGTTAGGACTTCCTTCAGTCATTGGGGCGTTGAGAAGGTTATGAGCTTGCCATGGAATACGTGAATAATACGAAACTAGTGTTTTGTCTATAAATATAAGAAATGTAGAACAACTTCTTAGCTATTTTTTCCGAGAACCAGACTTTGTGAGGCAATATAGCTGTTCTATCTGACAAATCTGAAGAGAAATAGGTTGAAATTATATATACGTGAGTGTACAAGTATTCTGTTCTATTAAAGAATCCACTGACTTCTATTTCATATCAAAATATATCTGACGAGAGCTTTATGTCTGAATACGTACATGGAATAATTATGCATACTGACACCAACATTTGATAAATCATACATTTTAAAAGGCTATGCCAAAAAAATCAAAATAAATGTTCCCAAAAAGAATGAATATTGACTTTATATGTTGACATGCACGACATACGCCAATCATCACTACACGCTCTGCATTCAATGTTCACATGTACTTTTGGAGCCTAATTATGTGATTCCCACAGCAATCATTACATCCTGTTAATTCATGATGTTTTAACCCATTGCTCTCTAAGAAAGCTCCCCACCGTCAGGACAGATAAAGTGTCTAGCCCATCTGCGGTCTTCTCTTCCTCCCGACAGATGTTTCCTGCAGTACCTGTGACTTCATGGAAACACCTTGGTTTGGTTACAGACTGTTCCTAGCATTGTATTCCCAGAAAGAGAAAGGACATATCATTTGGCTAGCTTCCACGACCCTACCTTTCCTTTCTGGACCATATAGCCAAATAGTTTTCCCTTTTTATTTGTCTATCGGTAAAATGGAACTTATCACCCATTAGCAGCATAGAGTCCCTTTACAAGCAACAACAGCGGGACCATTAGCGCACGACAAAATGCTTCTTCTTTTTCCTTTTCAACATCATGTTTTCATGACCTCACTTATTTCCACCGTTCCAACATACTACTCTATCTATCTTCCTTATTTTGTGAGAGGGGTGCTAGAGTACAAATCTATGATAATAACCATAACATTTTTTATTACGTTTTAAATTACTCTACTAATCTGATATTTCTCATAATTCTTTATGTCGGTGGTATGATGTTTTAAGACATTTACATTTTGAAAGACATTACACTTTTAAGGAGAATGTTTCTAAATCTCCTTAGTTTTAGCTTCTGTTTCTGTGTTGAGTTTTTATAGTTCTATAAACCCATTCCCATTGGAATATCTCAGTATCCCTCCTTATCGCCATTTAGTAATGAAGGATACCTGACTCCCTGACATACAAACACCTTCAGTCTTGATAATATTGTGCAGAAAAGTCTGTTGGACACTTCCATAATTAGCATGGGGTATGTTCAGAGATAAAAGTGTCGTGTGTAGAATCAACAAAGCAAAACCTTCCTAATTATCACTTTTTTTATCTTTGTTGCATATTTTCTGAACAGAACGTGCAAAGGTTTGCTTAGGTTGTTTATAAATCTAATTTTGGTTAAAAAAAATCCCCATGCCTCACGGCGTAACACGCCGGAAATTGGCACACACCGAGATCCAGTTCTGACCACGCATTTGGTGTCGTTTTGAGTCATCAGCAGATGCTTCTGCCTGAATGAGTAACACGAGACATTCAAGGACATTATTTCAGCTAACAAGTAAACACACATTGTGACTTGATTATGAAATGATACCGATTTAGCAATTAACACAAGCTTTTTCGCTAAATATTTACTTCCCAAAATTCCCCCAAATTTGTAACAGAGTTGTTAATTGTAGATGGATGAAGGGATGAAGAATACTTACAGGGCAAATCCTACAACCCTGCCTAATATTTTGGGGGGGGTTAATCGTATCTACCTACCTTCATGTTTTACTTGCTTATGTATGATGCTCTGGTACTCCAAAACCTTGATCTTTGAGACCAGGAAGCTTCCTAGAACACGACACACGCTGCAGCCATGATGTCACATGCGACATAGTGGAGAAGCGGGTCAAAGTCCTGCTAAAAAACATCTACTTATCATTCTAATGTGAATTATCTGGACCAAAGAGAATTGAATAGAGGGTCCATAAAAAGAAGCTCAGAAAGATAAAGTGTGAATGCTACCCAGTATCTACTAAAGTGTGAATGCTACTGTCTATTACAGTCGACAACCTAGTGTGAGTCCAGTCCTTGTAGCCCACATGTTTAATCTGTATGGTGCGTTGATGGATAAATAACAGAGAAATGGTCAAGAACAGGAAACTATATTTACACTGAATAATTCTGCTGACGTGTTCTAAATATGGAGTAATTTAGTGGAATATAAGACCCAAGGTGAGAGGCAGACTAGATGGGATGAGTGGTCAGTCTCTACATTAAGGTATCTGTTTCATGAAAAGCAAAGTACGCCATGGAGCCTGTTGTGGCTGAAACGCCAAAGTTATGACGCTGTTTCATCACAAGGCAGTTAAATTAAATATGAGGTCAGTAAAGACTCTTGTTAAAATTTATAAGCCCTTGCTTTTCCAAGTAAAAAAACATTAAAATACAACAATTGGCGAACACCGAGTTGATGATTTTCTGATCCGACAATCTTTTGTGTAAGAGCTCAGTTTTGGCTCCAGTGCAAAGTAAAATATTGTACAAAAAGGATAAGATGAAACCAAATGCTAATCCTAGAAAAAAGAAAAACACATGCCATGCAACGAGCACCGGCTCAGACTTCCTCCCATCTTCTGCTATGGCCTACACAATGCTAATCATCTTGTTTGCTAAGAAAGGGCTCTAATCCACCATTAGCTGGACAGTCCAGCAATAAATAGGTCAATTCTGGGTCGTGAATTTACCTCTTTCTGGGAAATGCTGGGCCAGTGGCCATGTGAGTCCGCATTCCTCAGAGGGGGGGGGCTGATTAGCCTTTGACCAATTTAAAGCGGTTAATTGCCACCCTAGGACAAGTGGCAGAATGCATGTGGAGGGAGAGATAACATTCAGTGTGGTTAGGGGAATGAATGAAGGAGTTTATCCCTGCTTGCACCGAGGCAGCTAGATGACTTACATTGTCTGGAGTACTAAAACTGTGAGCAGGTTTCACGTCTTTTGTTAAGGTATAAAAGCTATATTTTCTATGGTTTTCTGCTCTGTCCTCCTTTCTCCTATTGCCTTACGATCTGCATTCTTGGTCTTCAGTTCATTCCCTTTTCTCTCTTGTCCCTTTTCTCTTCTCTCTCTCTGCTACTTTCTGTCTCTTCTCCCTTTGCTACTTTCTGTCTCTTCTCCCTCCCCGTCTCATCTCTATATTTTTACTCCTCTACCTTCTCCCTTTTTGCTATTCTTTTTTTCTTTATTTACTTTTGTCATTTTCTCCTTTTGATACTTTATCTATTTTCCTTACATTCTGTCTTCTATTCTGCTTCCTCTATTTTATCTCCTCTTATTTTAACTTCTTCTTACTCCTTTCTCATATTTTTATCCTCTCCCTTTCTTCTATCTCTCTCTCACCTCCTCTTTTTTCTTGCTTTCCTTTCTCTATTAAACTAAGCATTTTAGCTGCCATGAGTAATAACAAGGGAGAGGATATTTTTTTGGTCCCAGCTCACACTCCTGACACCTATCACATCCAGCTCTGCTTTTATTTAGCATCTAAAGTAGCACTTTGGAATATTAACTCGAGTAAAATCCTGATACACCTTTAGGTACATCATTGTTACATTCATATCAGTCACAGGCATGCAACATACTTCTGTAATAATAGAATAGATTAACCTATGTTTTTAGTTGTATAGATTATAAAACATTTTTGAACATCTTCGGGGTCTTTACAACAAACCCCCCAGAAAACCTGCTACCAAGTAACACATGGGGCCAAGAAATCATATTACTATAAATATCAAATGATATGACGCACGTAACCCCCGCTTGTTTAAAACAAAACAACCAACAGCCATTCTTGAATAAATTTGCCTTGTACCGAGTCATGTAATTCACTTTAATTATGTAAAAATGGCATATGATGTCGTATAAATGAATTTAAATCATTTTTGGGAGCGATGTGGTCATTCGTGCTCCACGCTGGTTTGGATGGATCGTTGTGGTTTTTTTTGCACTAGATTTTCTATCAATAGACGTCTTGTTGTCTGTTGAAACCCCTTCCAGGGTTATACGAGGACTGCCTCAATGCAATAGCTTTGCCCTCGCCCATTGTGTTTGAATATAGGTTTATAGTCTTGCAGATATATTCTGCATTGCAATTAGTCATAATACTCGCTAGTTTTCAAAAGGGGTTTCTTTTTTTTTTTGCCACAAGCTGATGCCCTTTGTGTAGCTAACAAAGAATCATTTGTCGAGGGCTGTATGTATGAAACAAATACAATGCGATTAATTTCTGCCTATAAAACGAAGAGGGCGGAAAGTTGGGATGCTAATGGCTTCCTATTGACCAACAGCCCCATCCTCTTCTTCTGCTAGTTGGGGGTTTCTGTAATGAGATTTACTTAAGTAATGTACACCTAAGGGAATATATCCCAGGTTAACCCATGGAAGTCCTAATGTGCCATGTTTATCCTGGGATAGCATAGGTAAAGCTGCAGTCCTACAACTCAGGAGTATTGCCGTAAAGGACATTTTAACAGAATGTCAATAAAAATATTATGCAAATATTGACTTGATGAGCAATTGTGACCAGTTACCATGTTTATCCCCTTAATGACAAAGCCCTTACGTGTACGGGCTCAAAATGCATTGTTTTCAATGGGTTTAGGGACCGCCCATTGTCCTTAAGGGGTTAAAAAGGTGGATTTTTTGGTTAAAAGGAAAGCAAGAACTCTATTTTAAGGACAAACACTTCGCACTTTAAGTTTGTGTTAAAGGGCTCTATAAGTAAATGTGGCCAGAAACGGTTATTTCAGTACGACTATCTCATGCTCTACATCCAGGAGAGCATGATATTTTATATTATATATGCTATACTTGCGCACAGTATAGTGATACTATTAGTATATCGCCTGATACATGTTTGATGAAGTTATTATGTTTTAAGAATGCTTATGAGGGCCACAAATTTACTTTTCATTTATTGAGACATCTCCTTGGCTTTTTCTTTCCAGTGAACTTGGTATGGATGGCAGGAGATGCACAGACACCGTGTATCTGAACAATGGGCTAGTTATATACTATTGACAGTTCCGTTCTTATAACGAGCAGGTTGTTTGGAGTCACCGATCATCCTTTGTACTGACAACTTTAACTGATTATCAGAGGAAAGCGCGGACACCATCTGTGCATTTGATTGTAGGTTTTGACTTGTCTGGTGTCAGGAGGCTCATTGTGAAGCAAAGCACTAGGTCCCTCTCCTAATGATGTTCTGTCTTCCAGAGAAGTCACCAAGGGGCAAAAGACAGCTTTGCTGGCCCAAGTATGACATTCTCCCCAGGCCAATGCTCGCTCATTGACCTTGTTTATATGACCCCCTCTCTTCCTCCAAATCTATCCCAGGATCCAAGTTTTAAAGGGCTAATACAGACCAAAATTCATGTGTAAAAAACTGTTTTAATAACATTTCATAAATATATTTATGTTATGGTAAAGTTCTGTATCTTCTATAAATCTGCCAATTTACTGGATCATTACTTGAACCTACATGGAATTCTTATTTTTAGAAATGTCTGAAACAATGTGACTTCCAAGCTTGGGCTGTCAATGGCTATAGTTGTTTCACTAATAATGCTTCATAGCTGAATTGAAGGCCAGATTAAGGATCTTGGAGCCCAGGAACACTTAAACAAAAGGGGAAAACCCTGTTCATATTAAATGTTGGCATCACATTATGGTCCTCATTACATCTCTGCATCAAATAATATCCGATGTAAAGCGGCTCCTCTCTACTTGTGTCCCTCACATTAATCCAGAGCACAGGTTATGGCCACAGAGGGGCAGCTCAGTGGCCCTGGCCCCTAAAACTCCAGGGTTCTAGAATCATTGTTGCAGGTTCTTCTTGGATACCTGCATGTGTTTTATTCCTTACATGCTGAAAAAACATCCCTTATAAAAAACTTTCCCCTACATGGAACAATGTTCTACTGTATTATCAAAAACATGGCACCCATTACCCAAGGATGATGCTTGCTATAGTTTTAGCGAATGTCCGAGGTACACTCCAGTAGTGTGGGGACAGAATGTTAAGTATGGTCTTAGAACCTTCTTTCTCTTAAAGTGTATACTTGGATATATTAACATATGTGTACATACGTGTACGTATTTAGACTTTTGTGACCCAGTCATATCAGTTCTGTAAGCGTTTCCAAGGTTCTTTTCGTTATTTTATTCATTTTATGTTATTTTTGAAAGGGGTTCCTTTTTTTTTGTATTGTCCTGCCTCTTGAAACACTTAAGAAATGCAACTTATGAGCCTTCCACAATGTCAGGGGAGATGGTGTCTGCATTGCTGCATGCGAGGCGTCTATGAATTCAATCACCGGTTTATGTATACGCTATCCAGTCTTTTAGAATTGAGGCACTAAGTAATCAGGCACAGATTTTGAGGACTTGAGCTGAAAAACGTTAAGGTCATCACAGCTGGCGCATGTTTGGCCCGTCCGTCTGCATTATTGAGGAGGTGTGTGAACATATTGTGTAGAAACATATTTATTTAGTTAAGGAGCAAACGGGGAATAATGCGCATGATGAGCTTTGCATGTGTCTCGCTAGAGTTAGGATTAAATTCTGATTCTTTCATGACATTTTCCAAGTCTTGGTGTTGTACAGGAACTGATATCCTACCCCTCCAGAATTAACGTCTCGCTCGTGCTGTGTAAAGAGGGTATATATGGGGAGAAAGGATGAGTAAACTGTGAGATTCCATATCCTACGAATAGATGACACAAGGTCATCCCTTATACAGCAAAGAGAAGGGTTTTTTTTTATTTACGGTACAAGCGAGGCATTCACTACTAGATGAAGTTGCGTTAACAGTTTAAAGGGGACTCCCAACAAATTATTTTATGACTAGTATCAGATAAGAAAATCCTTTTCAAAAATATTGCACCCTTTTCTTTTTTTAAACGGTTCTCATTTTTTGAATAATAAAATGTGCGCAGGTAGCTTCTTATTAGCCATTTATATTAGCTCAATCTACTAGACAAGCACTTTAACTCCTTATCATACTGCTGTGGTAAACAACAGAATTGCTCGGTCTTAATCACCCTGCCGGACACTCTGACTAATGGAAGTATATGGAGAAACAGACTTGCCGTTGCCATAAAGTATCAGCTCAGTGTGGTGTTTGAGCCAGGAAAGTCACCCAAGATATCACATGACTGACAACAATGGCAGCCTCCAGGCCTGCAGATAAGGGACCTTTATTGGAAGAAAATTAGATAAAATCAGTTTTTTGTCTCAGTGAGAAAAATATTTCGCCTTTAAGTTAAATGAAATCAGCAGAGCCTGTAGCACAATACAGAACAATGGAAATACTTAACAATGACATTGAAACTAACAATACGGAGAAGTGACAATAACTAACACGTTAAGACACAGTGCCAAGCAAGGAGAAGAGGGCTCTAGTTGAAAAGTTGATAACTCAAATGGAATGATATCTGAGGATGGTTACATTTTGAAAATGGAAGGCTTATGTAACTTTTTATCATACTCTATAAGCACTTGTCTACGAATGTTTTTATTATTCAAGAATCCGCTTTTAAATCAAGAACATGGTCATTTTTAAGGCATGATGAACATACTTGTCTAGTACTCTAAATTTGCAGACATTGTCATTTTTTTATTTTTTTTTTAACAAGGAAATACTATATATTTAATTGTTTTTTAAAAGTCTTGAATTTGTGATACATTTGGCACCCAGGAAATTTGACTCCCTCAACTTAGTATTACAGAATATTCCTGAACATCCACTTACATGACTGCATTTCTTTATTTAGACGACCAAAAAATGATCTAAATAAATAGTAGCACATATTGATGATAGGGGGGCTACAGTAAATATTTACAACACTTTTGCTGTGCCGTTTATCAAAAAAAGAAGGCACTGGATTTAATATGGAGTGATGTCACCACACCATCAGTCCACAACTGCAGCACAGCATCACCTCTATGGTCACAATTTCACTCCACTGATTGGTTGCTTACAAAAGCCAATCACTGATAGTAAGATGTCCCCACTTAAATGAATGGAGGCACTTTCTGCACATGTGAATGGTTGATGGTTGATGCCAGAGGAGGCTCCTGCAGGTGACCAATACACTCACTCGCACGGCCCTTTAACTCCTGATGGCGCACCTACGGATTTCCGCTCCCATTAACCCCTGAGATGCTGCGTAGATAATGGGAGCGGAAATCCGTAGATTCGCTGTCATGAGTTAAACTTGTAGAGAGGAGACAAGCCAAGTTCCCCATCAGGAGTTAAAGGGCCGTACAAATGACTCTATTGGTCGCCTGCAGGGGCCTCCTCTGGCATCACAACCAATTGGTTGATGCCAGAGAAGGCCCCTTCAGGTGACCAATAGGCTCATTCGCATGGCCCTTTAACTCCTGACGGTGCAACTTGACCTGGAGAGACCATGGTCTCCCCGTTCTAAGAGTTAAAGGTCTGTACAAGCGTTTCTATTGGCCGTTCATATGGACCTTTAACTCTTGGAGTGGGGAGACCAGTGGTCTCTCCCAGCCAAATTGCAGCTCCAGGATTTTAAGTCTGTACAAGCGACTATTGCTTGCCAGCAGGGGGCTCGTCTGCCATCAACCAATGAAGTACACTGCAGGCGACCAATAGAGTTGCTTGTATGGACATTTTCCCCCATGAAGACGAACACGAAGAGTCTAGAGTCTAGTAATTATATCTTAAATATTATTAAAAATAATAAGTCTGCTGGTATTTGCTTGAATCTGTGGTCTCTGCACCTTCACCCGGACATTGGAATAGAATAGTTTAGACTTAACAAGAAAGAGAACTCTGTAGTAGATAACAGACAATAAGCCCTTTTGCGGACTGGGAATGGTGTGTGAATGAAAACCACAGGGACTCCTTTGAGTTGCTCTCCTCCATGCAACATTCATGTTAGTGCACCTTTAATGTTTTCTTTACCTTCAAGTGCTCCAACAGCTTCCCAGAACAGTGCAAGCAGTGACTTGGCCGCACAGAGATGCTGCAGTACCCCAAGCCGAGCTGTGCTGTTTACTTTGGCACTAAAAGAAAGGGGAAGAAACGGCGAATGGGGTGTTGCAAGATGGGCCTGTTTGGATCCAGGCTATACTGTAACACAAAAATAAACAGAGAGCACCGAGATCCATCCTTCCAATTTTATTTTATTGGGAAAAGGTCAAAACCCATCTGTTTGTCTCCTGCTTCCAAGACATCTGATAGTGATATTATTTTTAATTTTAACCCAGTAAGAGACACAGAATTCTTCTTTTTTTTTGTATTTTGATTTAGTGCAGGATTCTAATTTATCCCAGCTGCAGGACCAAAGAACAATAACCAGCATATGCTACACGTGGGATTATTGCAGATATTAGAAAAGTCCATTCTTGGACCAGGCGACTAACAGCCTAAAAAAAAATTCTAAAAAAGAATCGTCATTTTATTTGGAGCTTTAAAACTGATGCCGTATGGAGATGTCTCTTATAATGTATTTCCGGTCTAGGCAAAATCGTCAAGACCCAAGTTTGTAGTGATCAAGTCTTTGGGGGACACGACGATGGATGAACATTGGACTACCCACATGATACATCAATTTGTGGCTACTGATAAGACCAATGGAGAAACTGAATGACTGGTAACTCCATTGAACCTGATAATACCCAAAGAAGATCTTAGACATCTTTGTACGTGCAAGCTTGGGGTCATATGCCACACAAGCCAACATTCAGACAGCATATCGCTAATAGTGTCATAATGTATACAACGCTAACCTACTTAGCAATGAGTTTTTAAACAATGGTTTGGGTGGAATTATATTAATACAGAGAGGAGTGTTTAGCCCACCCTGTACAGAACAATTAGGATACAGGATCTCAGTGTTCTAGGTATTGCACCCAATGTTTTTATGGGGTGATAAAGGGTGTTTGAACTGCTGTGGTTATATATAGGCAGACTAGGAAGCCAAAAATCCAACAAAAATGTATTATATTTAAATTGGAATAATGACATGATCTTCTGTGAGCTATCATTTTCAAAGGCCCCGAAGTGCTAAAGTCTCCTGGATTATACTAAATACATGTTCTGAGACAGATATACCAGGATAAATGAGTTAAATTGAAGCATTAGCCAGAAACTGTTCAATGACCAAAAACTTTGGAAAACTGCAACCCAGACACTTTTGTGGTTGACCGCAGGCCATTTTGGGGGTGGAAAACTTGACCACAGGGATGAAACTGATCATCTCATCCTGTCTTATAGCAAGAGGATTTCCTGATCATGTGGGAACGGCTGGGAATATGACTCGGATCATCGCATCATGGACCTGACAACCACCAACCAAAGCCTCAAGATCCCTAAACAAACAAACAAACCAATATAAAACACATACAATATTACTGTGTGGTCAGCAAAGCTTGTAACAGAAGTAAACCAGGTCTGAAACCAGCCTATAATCCCTGGCTAAGCATTCCGGATAACTAGTGAGGATGAAACCGCAGATTTACCATTTCGCGGTAAAAGACAGTCAGTGGGGAACTCACATAATCTTTTGCAAATGGGAATACACATTAAGGAGGGCACAACATTTTCCATGATTAGTTCAGCAAAACTTGAATATAGTAAATACAGTATTTGGATGGCGATAAAGCAAAACAAAACATAATAATTCAATTATGAGTAAAGAGGTGCTACTATGCGCTCAGTGGATCACAATGAATACCCACAGAGATCAGAAATTAAATTTATCCAAAATACGGAATTTTGATGGACATAGTTAAAATTTTAAGCTAATATATTTCAACAAACACGTCAAGAAATATGCATGGGGAATACATATGTGTACGCGTGGGCACAAATCCTCGTCACAACACACCAGACATCCTATAAATCTCTGCCATGTCTCGTCAGCCGGGGATTATAACCATTTTCAGTGCGATTAGCATCCGAAGCAACGAGAAAGAAGTGGAACTGAGTTGTAATTAAATGTATTATCAATTTTCTAGCGGGATTCTGCATGTTTATTTCAATGACAAGTATAGCATATGTTAGTTAACTTACATGGAACATATTATTTTGCCACATGATAGACCTAACCTGGTGTCTAATTATGTTAATTGGATTATTATGTCGACGACCGATGTCTAAAACATGATTATGCATTTGGTTTTTGCGAAACGTAACCCATTCCTCGCTCCTCATGGTTCTGTGCAACTTTCCTTTAATGTGATGACCTGGTTAACTCTTTCATTGTTTGAGATGCAGACCTGCTAGGGCCAGACCCTGGCACTTTATTGCCCCCAGCCAATAGATGATATACATGTGGCCGCACATTAGCGAACCTCTCCGTTTGGTACTGACCCACTGGGTATTTGCCTGCTTTTCCAGAGTCTGGACCTGGAGTTAGAATGTCCAGGTGTAGGATGGCATCAAACGACAATAAGCAGAAGTAAAGGAGAATCTGAAACTGTAAAATCGGTAAAGTCAACATTTCTTACAATACAGAAGAAAAGGTAATTGATTATTTCCTGTTTTTATTCCAAGAACCATTTAAATTTTCCCTATATTTACTTTATTCCATGAAAGTATTTCAGAACAAGGCAAGCGAGGAACATACAGTAGAAAAGCATGGGGAAAAAAAAGACGTGATTAAGGCATCCTGGTATAGGACATCATTGCTTACAATCAAACTGGTGAGACCCTGTAGACCATAACTACACAACAATTATGAGACGTACAACAATTCTATAGGGGTTGACTAGCTGGACAAAAAAGAATTGCCCATGTTGGCAAATGAGGGCCCCTCTTTCTTTCCAAATTTCTGGATGGCTAGTTTAGATTGAGCTGTTAACGGACGTGAGCACTTCACAGCGGACAGGTTTATTTAAGGAACTTTACGACCCCTCTCTGAACCTTCTACACACTCCAAAAAAGCTTACAAGGAAGCATAGTCATTGTACTTGTGCTCCGAGGTAGATGTGCGCTCGGAATACTCTCTGAGTTAATTTGTACTCGCAGTAAAAGGGAATGTAATGGATCTTCTCAGCCATTATGAATAAATGATGCATGTCTAACAACTAAATTCTCAGATTACAGAAAGAATATTGTTTCAAAATGATTGTTTTCACGACTTGTGGAAGGTAATTAATTGCAGAACAGGCGTGCGCAAAACGTAATCAAGACCTCGCATCCCAGCAAACCTGGTTTTATGGAGTTGAAGAAATAACGGCAGATAATCATTGCATATTCTTATTCTACCATTTGTGTTCTTCTAGACATTGATGCCCTAGTATCACAACACGGCAAATGCAATTTATCACTTGCATAAAAAAAACAAAAACGGGAAACTGTTATAAAGAGCAAAATGTATCTGAATATCGTTGTACTGACCAGTAAAGGTTTTGTAGAGATCTGTAAAGGACTGTGGGTGGAACATGAGCAGAACATGCGCGGGACACCAGTGGATGCCACCTTCCGCCACTGTCTGCTGCGGGGCCCATCAGGCGAAGAGTTTATCATGATGACCCAGTGCCACCCATGTATTATGGGCAGGGGGAGGCAAAGTGTCTGTACCCAGACACACACTACCCGTGCCAGGGCTTTTGGTTAAGTCACTGCTTATGGGGCATTTAGTCAAATGTCCTTCACAATGATTATGGGCGAACCCACCTATGACAAGATGCTGTCTGGTGTCGAGACCTAAAGTAATAGTTTCAACAAAAAACTAACTTTTTATGCCATGCACACGTGTCATTTTCAGCCGCATTAGCCCTGAGGACCACTATGAAGACTAAACTACATTCCTAGATTCCAGATAAAATAAAAAAAACTGTAATTGCGGTCACTGTCCTTCTGCCTCATGGGTTTCTTCCATGCAATGTTTCTAGATGTCATCTTGTTATGTTATATACTTATTGTTTTGTCCTGTCTACCCTTTGTACAGTGCTGCAGAATTTAACGGCACTATATAAAACAATACATATTATTATTATTGTTAATAATAATAATATAACACATTGTAATGGCATGAAAATATGTAAGCTTTCATTTACAAACCTAAAACAGTGTGCCCAATGCGCTCTCGTTGACTCTTTAAAATAAATTTTACACGATCAAAGCCAAACCCAAGCCAATATTTATAAGATATAATTAAAATAATTGTGCGGTACGTAGGTATGATGACTTTAGTCTATTTTTGCTAAAGGAACCACTTAGCTATAGATCATGCATTTCAGAATTTACTGCAGATCCTTGCAGCTGTTTAAATAGAAAAAACTTTCCTTAGGAACAAAAAATATGCGTTATTGGGAAGAAAAAAAAAAGAATATCTTAAAATGATATAAATAAAAGTGATGTAATCTGCCACAGGAACTCAGAACAAGTATACCCTCATGCAATGAATTCCGTTGATTTTATTAAGATATTTAAGCAAAAATATATTTTTTACTTTGGAAATTCAACAAAATATTATGCAGGAAAAAAAATAACCAATATCAATGAATATTTTAACATTCTTTTACTAGATCTCTCCACTACCTGTTTCTGTGTCTCTACCTTGTTCAAAAATGTCAATGTGAGAATAAAACCATAAGGTCGTAATGAGAATGTAACAATCTCACTAGTGCATCTTCTAGTTCAGAAGTAGAACATTAATTCAGATCTATTTATACAGATAATAAGACCAATGGGTTCAAGAGTCTATTATCAGAATAAGCTAGCTTGAGAAGATGGTTAAGATGTCTACTTCTCCACCATGTTGGAAGAGAAGATGCGTACTTGGTTAAGATGTCTACTTCTCCACCATGTTGGGGTGCTCTCTAGGACCTGTGTATCCAAAGGACACATTCAGTTGGGCTTGTGCACAGGTTCTTAAAGGTAGGCTAGGTATTGTCTCAACTCTTGCCCACCAACTCAACTCTTGCAGGACCCTGGGGAGGAGTAGCTTCAGAGAAGGCATGGAGGACCCACATGAAGCTTTTGCATTTAGCATTTCAAGTAATTTCAGTAAGACATGAGAGATAATTAGTGGGATTGAGGTCCCAAATTTAAACAGTTCTTCCCATTCTTCACCCGGCTCTATTTTATTTTAATTCAAAGGATAGTCTGGTCCACTTTTCAAAAGTTAGTATAAGCTGCTGATATTTTTTTAAGAAACCTGTAGATCGATGCCACATTTTTTTCAGGTTACGGTTCATCATAGTTTGCTATGAAATTTCTTAGAGACTACCGTCTCAAAAGCAGGAAACAAAAAGGGGAAAAAATGAAGAGAAGCTTCCCTTTTATATAGTCCAAACTCCTACCATCAGTAGGAACTTAATTTAGGGTTATAATTAGGGTTTTGCGTTAAATCAGAACGTCTGGCTTGTAGATATTGCGCACGTAAATGAGAAGCAGACATTTGGCTCCCACCGCTGGCACCATTTGTAAACACCAAATATAACAGTGTTTGTGCAGTGTAAAAGTGAACATACTCATTAAGTGGAAACGGACTCTTTTTTGCCAAAAGAACGCAGGAGTGGAAAGCCGTACAGATAGGAAATTCTGCTTATATCCATGTGTTATTGTTTAGGTTGTCAGTGCAGCCGAAATGAAATAAAACAAAGTAGCAGGCATCTTTATTGCTTATTTTGCAGTTGTCAACATGTCTCTTAAGCAGAGTATCAATTTAGAGTACTAAACACAGGCTGGATATTACGGAGCAGGCGCTCAGTCTCTGCGGTAATATAAGAAAGTTAATAACATGGTTTGAGACAGGAGAGGATCAGAATTATTTTATATATGGTGCCTTGGTGTATCAAGTGCTTTTGGGCAGATATTTTCCAACAGTTTTCCGCTCCTGAGAACTAAATGACCTCATTCGCTATATGCCTCCCTTTCAAAACTGTAATTAGAAGTCATCGTGACCTGAGGTCATCAGAAAATATATTCAGAAGACGTATTGTAATTTCCAAAAATGGCAAAATGTAGATTTTGCTAGGTGAAATAAGGCTTGAAAACACAGTTGCATTATTTACCATTTACCCAGGGCCGGACTGGAGATGGCCAAGCGGCCTTGGCACTTGGAGGCCAGAGGCCTCTGGCTGGAAATGCACAATGGCCGCACACTCCAGGGCCTGGTCTGGCAATGGAGCAGCAGTACGGGTAAGCATTCAAACTTATGGCTCACCAGACATTTGCCCAGTTTGCCAGATGAGATGAGGTTGCCGCCATTTTGAAACTACCGGTTTAAGCCAGGGGTCAACTTTTTGGCGTGTATCAGAGCTGCGTATAAAGCCGCAGCTTCAGTAAACTCTTTACAAATATAGGAACATAGTTCTGATACCTCCTGGTTCTTTAACTAGTTTACAGCTCCCTGGGAATTTGTAATAATTGTTTAAATTGTCACGACTGGCATTGTGCAGTTGAGTTATCCGTACCCTTCCAAATCTTATCGACAGTTAAAATTAAAAGGGAGGTGAATTTTAAGTGAGTGACAAAATGAAATTAAGCGCTCGTAAAGTTCACAGGGTCACGCGTTCGCCTTCCCGAAGGCAGACGAAGAAGTCTCGCTAGGGCAGACATCACGCTGTCTTAAAGTTGGACGAGTTAGATTATAACTTTTTTAAAAAGCAATTATAATTTTATTGCATCTACTGTGCCGATGATTAATGCCGAAAGCCCCGGGGAAAACGCATCCTATGATTTGCAAACGCACACTATAATTATGCATACCTCACCAGGTACTATAATCTGGCACTGAACAAACACTGCCTTTAACAAGGAGTGCGGCAATTGTAAGACATTACAGATGTGTTATCATATAAATGAGATAGCTCTGACATGATGGTGCCCTAATAAATCTTTAGCTTAGATCTCAGACAAGATATGTCGCAGGCGGATCCAAACAGACACTTAATCTTCTCTACAAACTGTTTACGTTTCAAAACACCCTATAATAATACATGCTTCACGGAGCTTTGATGGTTGTTGAATTAATGTCTTCTATTTTCATTTTGGAAACAGGCATTCTGTTAAGTAATCTCTGTCGGCTGCAAGGTTATAACGGCCAGCGCTCCTGCCGGTTGCGACGATCGGGATAACGTGAGGGGGAAAGGAAGGGAAAATTAATGTTTTCTATAAAAAAAATTAATTAATTGCACTTGTTGTTATTATATCTTTCTATGTTCCGTTAAAGAACACAGAACATTGAGTAAAGGAGCCCCCTATCCAAGTCTGAGAACTGGAGCGTTATCCGTATTAAAACAGAACTGGTGCTTTTCTTTTAAGACCCTAAAATTCCAGAATTTCAGTCTTACTTATAGCAAAAGACAGATCTATGCTTGTGTGCTGCTATTTTGCTATTCCAGAATTTAGAATGGTCCATCACTTAAATAGGGCTATCAGTTTTTAAGGCTATTACAAACAAACTTGCGCGCCGTAGAAGGCTTCCAGCATTAGACACTTTAAGTCACAGACATCGGCGTCAACAAAAGTCTGGTTTTCAACTGAAAAGTTCAGTATTTGGGCATTCTGTCCAGGCCAAAAATATTGGCCATACGTCAAGTTTTCAGTACGCCCTTTGGCCCTAACTCTTTATTGATGTGGTTTGATGGAAAGCTTCCATTATTAGAGTCCAGAACTTTGGTCAAAACCGTCTTGCTACTGTAAATGTTCTTGAGGGCTTTTTTACAACTTTGTGTAGCTTTGGCCACAATATAGTTTACCACAATTATAAACCTAATCCTTATTATTATTTGGATGTCTTTGGAAATAAGACCCACATTATTTTTATGATCGGTATAGAAGACGGAAGAGTGATGTAGATATTAAGAACATTATGGCATTTCAAGCAGTTAGAACATTGTATGAAACGACCGAAGGGACTACTTGTGCACAACACCTAGCTCCTGAAAGTCAGTTCTGAATGATTCGTGACATTTTGAAGTTCATCCACTTGACTCTTACCGTCACAGTGACAAAAACAGAGCATTAGCATGATTACCCAAGAGCCTTCTTGCTAAGGGAGTGTCTCCCCATTGGCGTCTTTAACTTTCATCCTTCGTGACTAGTTCTCCAGATCATAAACCCTATAATCAAATGGTTAGTTGACAATAATTGCAGGCATCGTTGTGACATCTTCATCATTACAACTCCCTGCAGACATCATTAGTTTCCTTCCCACCAGAGAGTGAAATGTGTCTCTTGGCGCATGAGGTTGTTTTTCAAGTGGTGAAAAAACAAGACATTTAAAAAAAAACAAAAAAAAAAACAAATGTTTCACAAAATAAATACATTTTAAAAATCTATATGGTCTAAAGCCAAACAAAATGAGAACTCCTAAAAATAAGAAAAAAATAATATAATTGATTCTTTCCGTCGTTAAAAATGGATTGTTTATAAATTGCCTCTTTAGCTCTTTTTGGTCTTTTTATCTAAACATTATAGTTGGCAAATTTCACTTTCAGCAATGCATAGATATTTTATTAATATACTGATTTGGTGGATCAGTAACCAAGCAAACGGACATGGAATATCCAGATGTATCCATCATAGGTGTTATCATCAACTTGTTTGAAACTACAACGCAACATTGAAACATTGACACGGAACATCATTGAAGCGTCTTCCTTACTGTGTTAACCCTAATTAGTCCCAGTAGTGTGTAAGCAGGGCATACTTTCCCAAAGGTCATTGTGCTTTTGTGAGTCTTAGCTTATTTATTCAACCACTGTAAACTGATCAACTGGATTGTCTGCTGTTTACATAAGACCAAGAATCTTGAATTTCGAGTAACGTGACGGTAATTCTTCTGCAAAGAGGAGACGATATGTATCAATGAGAAGATCCAATTCCCTCATATGCCATAGTAAATGCACCACTTTTACTACCTCATCCGAAAATGACTCTTTAAATATCCCCAGGCATGTTTTGTAGGGAGTTCACTGCTTAGATGTTTAGCACACAAAACTTTTTTGGCAATAAAATATTAAATATTAAAATACTATATCATCTGAAAGAGTCCATGAAACAAGGCTGGATGCTTCAGTGCATATAACAGTTTCTGGAATGCAGAAGAGGCCGTGGCACTTTACCTTCAGGGTAAATTGGAGTGCCTTTACCAACTTCCAAGGTACCTTTGGCTACAAATCATTTTTCATTGTTAGGTTGTCTAGGAAAAACACTGCAAGGGCTTAGGTACACCAAAATAACAGGCCATGTGATCATGGGCAGGCTGAGCAAAGTTCTTAAAAAACGGCCAGTTCAACTTGGACTGGCACGCTCGAGGTGGCATGAATAGGACTTGGTGATATAACGCAAATGGAACGTTTTGTGACTAAGCAGTAAAATCGAGGAGCAAGGAGGCTCTGGGAAGGTGAAAGAGGGAGGTGAGGCGTTATCTATGCTATATTGGGTGTGTATGTGTTAGCATGAGTTTTTGTGAATGTGGATGTGTTAGCATGAGCTTGTGTTAACATAAGTGTGTACGTTAAGTGTGTGTGTGCTAGGAGTGTGTGTTAGCACGAGTTTGTATTAGCATGAGAGTGTATATGTAGGTGTGTGTATGTGTAAGTGTGTGTTAGTATGAGTGTGTAGGTGTGTATATGTAGGTGCGTGTAAGTTTGTGTGTGTAAATAGGTATGCCAGTACATATGTTAATTACAGTAGGGGTAAGTGCCTGGAGGGAGCTAGTACCAAAAGAATCGGTCAATAATCAATTGTAACGTCATCATTCATGTACCTAGAATATGGCTGCTTTCTGGTGACTGGGGCCTTGTGTACCCTTTCTGGACTGTGTATGTGTTTGTGTGTGAGTATGAATGTGTATGTGTGTGTTAGAGTGTTAGTATAAATGTGTGTTTGTTAGTGTGAGTATGTATATGTGTTAGAATGAATGTTTATGTGTGTATTATTATGTTGCATCTGCATCTGTGCATCTGTGAGTGACCTCAGGCCAGAAGGTGCCAGTCCACCCCTGGTGCTCACTGCTCATTGTTGAGCACGTTTGCCAAAATTAATAAACATGTCCCTTTGTGTATCCATCTCTATCATTTACAGGTAAACTATCTAGTATTCTTACTCTGTATTAATAAATATCAATTGCTTATTGTGTTATTAATTAATGCCACTGGGAAAAAAAGCATTTGAATAAGCTACAGGACATTACTTAATTGCCCTCTAAATCATATTCCAGACTGAAGCTGGCAAGTTATTTTGACACAGTTTAAACAATTATATATGGGATTGATTTACACCCCACTGCAGCTTTAAATTACTTTGTTCTATTGATTTTTTCGGTAACACCAAAAAAATGTCAATCTAATAATGTAATTTAATTCCTTCACATTCAGAAAGATTAGCAGTATCAATTCCACAAATAGCTCTGTTGTAGAGAGCTGGGGGTGTCTTATTCTCTAAACCTCCTTGTGAACCAAACAGAATTATATATGAGACGGCAGCAACATCCTCTTCCGAGAGGCAGCTGAGATGTCTTCCTTACACAGAGGTGGTGGATGCACAAAAACGGATACACACTTATGTTCTGTGTGTCTCCAGATCTTCAAGGAATTGGCAAGATTCTATATATAGTTTTCATTTTGTAAAAATAAAATCTTAACAATGATAGAAATGATGGAGTTCTAAAGCATAAGATGAGTCTGAAAAAGTTAAAAGGACAGGCCCTGACCGATTCTGCTTTCTGAATATCTACTGGAAGTGAGTGGGGACAGTAAGGACTCTGATATGACATATCATGTTTTCTTGTGGCCCCCGAGATGTGTTGGCTACTGGCATACATACAGCTACAGAAAAGGGGGCCATGCTCTAATGACCTTATAGTCTATGACGTAGGAATATGACATCATGTTGCTCTCAGTGACTCAAAATCATGGATGGACTTCCAATGCTAAACAGAAGGTGTGGAAACAAGTGAGACTCTTTGTACGATCCACTGGGCTCTTAGGGCCCTGTTGGAAATCAAATTATCTGCAATCCCTTTTGTTTTGCCATCAAAGTGAGAGATACATATAAATGTGATAAATCAACATGGCCTCCATAACCAATAGACACATTTCAACACATAGTAACATATGCACACTCACTCGCTCTACACACACTCTCTAAAACACACTTACATTGCAAGAAACCTGTCTTCAGAGTGGCGGGGTCATGTAACATTGAGTAATGTGATGCCACTGATGTCCTACCTCTGTGACCAGCCCAGTTCGTTGTGGACTGGCCATGTTTGAAGAATTTGCCCCTTCATCCCCCCCGTCCCAGGTAAGCATGCTCCTTGATATATGTGTGGATGAATTATCACTTTCTAAAACTAAAAGTACATGATGTATATGTTCTCGGCTGAACATTCCTAACATTTTGCATTAAGTATATAAGACAGTGAGTGACAAAACTCAGAAACAGCTGTTTTTTTGTAATCAAAAACGAACAAATCCAGGTAGTCGTAGCACTAAATATGCATTTCTTATGTGTAATGCTCTATCTCTCCGGTACCATTGGCCGCAGCATCTGGATTTAGCCAATGTCTAGGCTTAGCTTGTAATTAATAGGAAATACATAGCCTGTAATGTCAAATTTCAGACAAATCCAGAAAAATCTTTAAGAAACCAAAATCAGAGCCCGTTGTCTTAGCTATAATTACATTTTTCTGGTTCCTGAAATACATGGTTTCAACTTCTTGTGGAATGCTGGGAGACTTAATAAATGCCCTTTCAATTTGAGGATTGCAGCGGGATCATAGCTGTCATAATAAGCAATCACTGGATTATTCTAATCATACACTGATATAATAATTCATTTTAGAAATCTCTTGGTATAATTAAAAGCCACTGTGCCTTCAGTCTGGCTCGTCCTGAAGCAAAATCACTCAAACTTACTTAAGGATTCACTGGGGAAAAAGAAATTCACAGGAGACAGAGATACCATTTAACGAATGTAGAAAGCAGTGCCTTAGTTTAACCAAATAAGAAAAAAATGTTATACAGTGATTTTCACCCAATTTCCCATTTAATCATTGGCTGAAGAAACTGTGTAGGGATCAACCAATTCCGAAGTTTGTTAGAGGAATTTGGCATACAAAGGAAAAGTTTTAATGAAAGCAGGGAACAGCAGACCGGTGCTCCTGACACTGGACATTAACCCCTTAAGGACAATGGGCGGTCCCTAAACCCATTGAAAACATGTACATACATGTACAGGCTTTGCCATTAAGGGGTTAACATACTTTATTCTCAATGCTTAAGTTGTCTGACTAGTCAGATAGAAGGCAAGGTGGGAGCTGCATGACCCATGGCCACCAACACCTGCAAACGAAGAACAATGGGGCAGCTACCGGGAACAGTGGGGCAGTGCCTGAAAATCGAGACTGTTGGGAGGTATGATATACATCAGTAGCCTGCTAAAAAAGTAACCGATGCCCTGAGTTTACCACTGACCAGGACAGCAGCGTACATATAAAAATCATATGCATGTAATTATGTCAAACGTATTTTTGTGTGTAATTACCCTTTAATATAATATCCTTCCAGAGGTGCGGAAAGAAGGTTCCAGCGTGAAATACTGCTTTAAATAAAACATTTTTTTAATGAAATAACACTGTCCTTTACGAATAATGTTTAATCATGATCACATTAGGAGCAATTTATAAGAAAGTTCAGTAATAAAATGAAATAGCTGTGGGGAAAAGCAGGGTAAGAATGCTAGGATTAACTGGAGCCATATAAAAAATAGATTATGTTTAATGAAAAATTTCCCAGTGTTCAACATTTTTATTATAGTTAATAATGCCAAGCTTCATTTTTTGTCTGTGGTAATTGTGTGTTCTTAATAGCTGGCACTACTATTCCCCCATTGAATATTGGCAGACATTAATAAACTTAATTCTCCAGGTTTAAGTTTAATGTTAGTAAAATATATAAGGTACTTACAGTTACAGTTAACAGCTAACAGGGAAGTAATGACCTTATGCTTTTCGGCTGATGAAGATTCCTCTTAGGGAGGACCAACGGCAACAGTGGAGCAATCAAGGAAGACGTTAAGAAGGTATGGAAAAACAGAAATATGTGCCTTTAATACCTACGGACAGGGCAAGCAAGCATGGGGTCAAGGCTGATGGCTGAAGAAGAGCAAAAGCCAGCTCAAACCTCTTCTCCATGCTAGTGGTTTGGTCCATGTACGTGTCCATCCGTACCACCTTGCCTTGTTCAGCAGGCGATTACGGTTTGAGCTGCATTACCTGCCAGCTCGACGTATTATTAATGCACAAATAAAGTGTTGTGCAATTTTTTTCCTTGCCTTGCCACTGAGTGCCACATACATAAGTGTAACAACACAACGTTGGTGCATTGGCTGCAAAGCTGTAGGAACGTTAAGGTTGGATGTGGTGTGCGCTGGGCCATGGTGGGAGACGAGTAGAATGCGGGACTGATGTCCACAGGGACATTCATATACATGAGTTCTAATGGTGTCCTTTTTAGTGTGGCAATGTTGATAGCGTACATGTAAACATAGGTCATTGTGTGTCTGTGGGGCCCCTATGTATATTATATATTAAGCAGCCCTTACGCTGCCTGCACTTTCTCATGCCTTCTAGGTTTACCCCAGAATGTATTGGCACATGGCACAGCACATAACGTACAAATACCTGAATAGAAGACACGTCCTGGTTTGTCTTTAGTGTTTAAAAACATAGAGGTATTCCTATTTATTAATTAAGGCTGCCATATTTTGTGTGCAAATATCTTTGTATATGTTTTTTTTTTTACGCAGGTACGGGATGCATCCATAGTTTGGTGTAAACAATTCTGCAGGTCGCATTTGATCCCTTATGCCGTCATTCTGCATGAGTCAATACTGGCCGGTCCTCGTCTGACCAAAAAGCCACAGAGAATTAACAGACAGACAGGAGAGCGGCCACAGCCTGGTCTCAGCTTCCAGAATTTACAAACGGAAGACTTGGCTGTTTCCGAGAGCTCTCGCCGTTAATCACCGCCGAAGAAGAAGAAATCTCCCTGGCTTACAGTCTGATAGAGACAAGAAGTAACAGAGAGAATTGAGACTGACAAGCAGACAACAAGCCACTAAATAATGCCAGCACGCTACGCTCCAGGCTAAGTAATTTTCATTGTGTCAGGTTGTATCAGGAGTTATATCTAAAGATATGAAAAGTATGCATTGAATTGAGGGGCATTAGACAAAGAACTGAAGGCGTCTGAATATTTGCATGAGACCTTAGATTATATTGAAATAAGGTGTCAATTTACAAAGGGAAATAGATAACGCTGACTCAGAAGTGTGAATCAAGGTGGAACAATATAAAAGTGGTTTTATAAATTGCATTATAATGTTGGTATTAACGCTACCTTTGCTGTAAAGACTATGAGACTAATCATTGTAGGATCCTCTGGTTGTATATAGATATATATATATATATATATATATATATATATATTAATGTAGACACTTAGCAGATGTATATTTTGTGTGCATAGAAACTGATGTATCCAGTGAGTGAGTTATGAATACATTTTATCTGTAAAAACAATTATTCAAGTTCCTAAGAAGTTTACTGGATCATCAGATCTTCTGGAAGCCGTTACAATGTCCCATGGCATTGATAATCCTACAGTATACAGTATACAGCAGATGAGAGATTAAGGCCCGCTAATTCTGTAGAGCATTATACAAACTACATGGAATCCAGACGAGAAACAAATTCAAGTAATTCCATCTTCAAAGAGATAGGGAGAGGTTTGAGAAGAAACACACCAAATGTCAAAAACACCCAACGTAAGTTCATTACACTGACTGCCCACTGCTTAAAGGTTAATATAACAAATCTTCATGCCATTAACACTGTCATTTTTACCAAAATGTCATTATCCACCTTAATACTACAGTAATGGATAATACGGTATAAGAAAATCTTTTCAACTTGGTGCTAGAAGATCACTTGTGCAGGATCGGCACTGTAGACAAATTCAGAAGGGTCAATCCAAAAGGTATTAAAATCCAACAGACTCGTATCTGCCTATATCTCAGGTTGATTGATTGTTACCGGTGAATATTAGGGCCCTGTGGATGCTAAGTGTTGTAGTTAGTGCTAGAAGTGTGTTTTGTGTCCTGCTGAGATCTCCCATACCAGATACATTTTTTCACAAGATATTTTTGTAGTCATTTACTCTCCTTTGGTCATTGAGCCCAGACCATTATCACTTTAACTTCTAGGATGAAGAAACATGCAAGGCTACCATGATCCCCTCAGGGCAACTCGTTGGCCATATGATGCCCTGGGTGATAATAGCCTCAAGGCTCTACTGAAGAGTAATTTCCTGATTCCACCGCTACACGCCAATCAACCAGGAATGCCAGTTGTACCCAGATTTCATGCGTGTGCGGTGGGCACCGATCACTGGTCTTAGACATACCAGCTGTTATCCATTCAGTTGGTTTATAAGAGTGGACTCCATTTTTTGAGAAATGGAAAATAAAGAATGAAATCAGTTTTTTTTCCATTACACTTCTTGCGGCCATATCTGGGAAGGAAAAGATGGGTTATGTCTTGAGATAGCAGTATCTCGAGACAAAAAAAATCTATAAACTTTTTTGTACATTATCCACTTTACTCCCAAATTAATTAAATATATTTTTTGACATCGGTAGGTCCAGTGGGTGTTTTTGATGCATGTTTGTTGTGTGAGATAACAGTAAATTTAATCTTGGGCTTCCAAAGTGTGTCTCCAAATGGTCACCTTTACTGGTTTGTATGAAGGTTACAGAAAGGATTAGAATGGCATAGGGGATAGGTGCTCTTACATACAGAACAGAGACGAGAAGACATTTGGTTTCAATGATTTCATTATTAAAAAATACAAAAACTAATTGATTAGGTGTCGGACATTTCACCCTATTTTGGATCTGTCCCACAGAGTACATTTAGCGTAGGAGTTATTAGGTGCGGCCTTGAGAGAACGTTCTCTATGCAAGACACATAGGCCCTTCAGACTGGCCAACTGAATGTCTGACAATGGTCCAGGATTCTTAAAAAAATGTTATTGAGTGTTTCATTATATACATGTTAATAATATAGATATATAGGGACATATATATGCACACACCTACTGTATCTCCTTCCTTTCTCCAGTTTAGAAGCTGTTGTCAACAAGGAAACTCGGAACTTCTATGTAACATTTATTTAACTGTGTCAACAAAGGATAATTACAAAAAGGAGCCTTAATATAGTAAAAAAAATTAACCATAGACTGGGGAATTTACTTCACATTTGGTCCAAGTCTGCAGTTCTTTCAACAATAGGCGTTTCAATATCGGCTTTTTATTTCATGAAGGAGGGGGCACTATTGGGGCTGCTACTGGCTTTATTTTTCTTCCTCTTAATATTCTTTCTGCTTCTAAATTTCTATTATAACAACATTTTGTCTTGGTGAACCTCCATAATCTGGCCGTCAAGCAAGCATGGACATCTAGAAGCTATCTAGTTCTACATTGTTAAATATCTAACGGTCATGAAAACATTTTTTTTTTTTTAAAAAAAGGAGAATCAAAATCATTCAATGACTTTTTTCTGACCTGTATATATATTTTTTTATCGTAAAGTAATTAAAAATAATTGGAAAGCTCATGGCAGAGTGGAGTGATTGGCTACAAAGAGT
>VKOC01002030.1:0-27513 GCA_009364415.1 Spea multiplicata | reverse complement strand
ATACCTAGTATATAGCTATTTATAATCTTCATGCATACACAAGAAAAATAAATGTTGAAAAGCTTTACTACTCTGAGACTTATATTCCTTTTGGAGAAGTAGACGGTGAATTTGATGCAGATCTATCTGCTGCTTTCCTCTTTTTCTGCGTCCCTGTCCATATTTTCGTAAGGTGAGTGTTAGGGCTTGCAGTATCAATGCTAGATTCTCCCATCAATCCCCATCTTTGTAAAAGATCCTGGCCTTCTCCCAATGATGCAATGACGGATGTCTCTCCATTTTTGGTGACAAGGAGTTTCACTGGAAATCCCCATTTATACATAATGGCGTGCTTCCTTAGGACTGAGGTGATAGGTGCTAAATTGCGCCGTTTTTGAAGTGTACCTTTTGACAAGTCAGGGTATATTTCTAATTTGGCATATTTCTCAGGTAAATCTCTGTGTAATCTATGGCTTTTAAGAATTCGGTCCTTGATGTGGAAGAAATGAATTCTTGTAATTACATCCCTTGGTTTGTCTGTGGGTATTCCTTTTGGTTTGGGAAGTCTATGCGACCTATCAAGTATAATGTCCTTTGCCGCCACATCCTTTAGAAGAAATGCAAAAAATTCCCTCAGAAATTGTGGTAAAACAGGCCCTAAAATATTCTCAGGAATACCCCTTATCCGTATATTATTTCTTCGGGATCTGTCTTCTAGGTCTGTTATTTGATTTTGTAATTTATTAATTTCTTCTTTCAAATTATTTTGTGAGGTAAAAAGTTCATTTTGTACTTCAGTTATTTCATCTACTTTATTTTCTACCTCATTTACTCTATCTCCCAAATTTTTAATATCCTGTTGGATTTTATTTGTAAAAGAAGCCATGTCACCTTTAATTTGTTGTCTTAGCATATTTAGCATACCTTGCAAGGCTGTTCTGTAGGGAAATCCCTGGATAGCTGTTAATTCATCCTCATTACAACACTGGGAGGGCTCCATGAGAGGATTGTCATCGGCGCCATCTTGGATCCAGTCAGGGAATGACTTTAATGAAGCCTGCTGCTTCAATTTGGTTGCTGATTCTCCTGCAACTTTACCCCCTGACTTTTTCAACTTTGGAGTGGCCATCTGGAACACTTATAAAGCCGAAAAGGTAATTTTTCTCCCCTTAATTTTGCCGCTTTTTATTGTTGCCAGCAGAGCACCGGTTACTCGCTTTTGCTCATCACAGTTAGCTCCCAAAACATTTCACATTTTTATTTTTTTAACATAATATGTTTTATTCTTTTTTTACAGCTATATACAATGGTTTCCAATGGTATATGTTGGGGGTCTGTAGCTGCTTAGATGCCTGAGATACAGGCATCTAAGCAGCATGGCCCCATACCTCTTAATTAATAAAGTTGCGCGGTGACATCATCGCGTCATTGCGCGAGACATCACCAGGCGGATCGGGTGGCCCCGGTGATGCCCTTCAGTGTGAGGGGCAGATCACCGGGGTAGGTGGTGATGGAGGTCCACAGCCCTCCATCAAGGTAAGGTAGTGCTAGCGACGGCATGGTGCCGTCGTTAGCACCTTACTGGGACTGCTAGCGACGGCACCATGCCGTCGTTAGCAGTCAAGGGGTTAAAATCCCACCGCGGAACTGCCCTGGGTGGTTCGAAATTCGGTGGGGGGGCAACAGGGGGGGCAACTGGCCACACCTATACCCAGGGCCGGCATGACAATGGAGCCGAGTGGGGCAACTGCTCCAGGCGGCACTTTGCCTTTTTTTATTTTAAAGCCGAGAAGCAAAGAGAGGGCGGCGAGTGGTTTTATCTTACCAAGTTGTCAGTACCCCGCTCGGAGCCGCCTCTCTCTCTCCTCCGCGAGCCTTCTAGCTCGGTCTCGGTGCTGGCTTGTAATGTTGAGCGGCAGAAGATGACGTCATTTCCGGCGCTCAGCATTACAAGCTGGCACCGAGACCGAGCAGGGAGACTCACCGCACTGCTGGACTGCTGAAAGGTAAGTAGGGGGGGTAGATAATGGGGGGCGGCAGGGAGAGGAAGAGGTAGATAATGGGGGGGCGGCATTTTAAACTTCGCCCCAGGCGGCATTTTGTCTTGGGCCGGCCCTGCCTATGCCTAAGAGATATATAAACTCAAGCACATATGGTGCTGTGAAAAATGATTTGACCCTTCCTAATATCAACTATTTTTGTCTTTTCATGACATTTAAATGTTTCAAATCATCCAACTAATTTTAATATAAGAAAAAGACAACACAACACACATAATCCAGCTTTTAAGTGATGATTTCATTTATTGAAAGTTAAGAGTTAATCAAAATCCATATCACCCACATTAATCGTCCCCCTAAACCTAATAACTGGTTGTGCCATCCTTGGCGGCAACAACTGTAATCAAACATTTGCGATAACCATCAATCAAGGCCGCTTTATTCAGCGGACATGTGCCCAGGGCACATTAACCTTCGAGGGCCCAGCGGCAGTCATATTGCCGGTTTAGGGTTAGGGTGACCACATGTCCTAGATTGCCCGGGACAGTCCCACAATTGGACTTTAAGTCCCGGGTCCCGGGCAGCCTCAATCCGGGACAATGCCTTGTCCAGGAATGAGGAGTCTGAGTGAAGGAGGTCTCAACTCTCAACTCTCCTGATTGCCTGAGCGTTCAGAAGCCTCTCCTGATAGGCCGAGTTCCTCCTTCACACCAACTCAGAGTAAGCTGCAGCCAGCACTAGGTATGTTTGACTGTGTATGTGAGACTGTGTTTGTCAGTTTGTCACAGTGTTTGTTGTGTGACAGTTTTTCACTGTGTTTGTTTGTCACTATGTTTGTCTGTCTGTGTGACTGTGTGTGTAATGTCTGGTAATCGAGGAGTTAATTCTCTGAATCTACTCATGCCTGGTATTAGAGGGGTTAACATTCTATTCATGTCTGTAATGAGTGTATGTGTATTATTAAATCTGAAATTAACATATTTTCCAAGGCTTCTTAATAATTAACATATAATAGTATATGTGAATCAGGGTGTATTTGATACATATGAAATGTATGCATCAGTGTATAAATATATAATTTATAAATATACCGGTATATAATCACACACCTGTTTGTGTAATCTCATCTGCTTTATAGCATGCCCCTGAATGGCAGAACAAGAAGTTGTCACCCTATTTGGGGCCCCCTCTGTGCTTTTAATCACCTGCTGCAGCGGTCTGCTGTAGTGGAATTCGAAGATGACTGCACTTCCAGCGGCCATCTTCGAATATTTTTTTTATTAAATTTTGTTTTGAATTTTATAATCAACTCATTTTCCCTCAGCCCCTTTCCCCCACTGTATCCTTTATCCCTCCATAAAGCACCTATCCCTTCCAGTACACTACCTATTTCCCCCACCTACAGCCCCTGTACTACCCACTACAGGACGGGAGGGGGACCCACTATTATATTGTTTGCCCAGGGCTCACCGGAGCCTTGAATCGGCCCTGCCGGCAATGGGTAAATTTCTGAAATTACGGCCCTGCTACATTTGCCAAGGTCAACTGTAAGTGGTATTATTGTGAAGTGGAAGTAACTAGGAGTATGTTCAGCCACAAAACGGTAGACCATGCACACTCAAAGAATGGGGCCACTGAATGCTGAAGTATGTAAAAATTGCTTGTTCTCTGTAGCATCACTCCCTACAGAGTTCCAAACTGCCTCTGGAAGCAACATCAAACACTGTGTGTCATGATCTCCATGAAATGGGTTTCCATTCCCGAGCAGCTACCCATAATCTGAAGATCACCATGGACTAAGACTCTGGAGAAGTGGAAACTTGTTCTCTGAAGTGATGAATCACTCTATATTGGCAAATGCCTGGAGATAGCTATCTATCACCAGGAATGCATATGGCTTTTTGTAAAGTTTGGTGGCGTGATAATGGTCTGGGTAAGGTGACCATTTTTTTTCTTCCATTCAAGGACACACTATGAAGCGCATGAGATTACACACACAGGTGTATATATAGATATGTGCGTTAGACATGCATTTTTAACTATATAATATGTACTTATCTCTTTGAAGTAAAGACCATGATTGAAATATGAATTCAAAATAACAGCTGAACTGGCAATTAGTTTTCATTCTTTAATATTAATATATATAATATTAATATATAGTCCCTGCTGCTGATATATATTAAAATTAGCCCCTGCTGACAATATAAATAAATATTAGACCCTGCTGCCAACATATTTTATATTGAAAAAGTTGGACCCTAGGCAAGCATTTCCTTGGGCCCTGCTCCACGTTCCCTAGCATGCAATCACACCCTCTGCTCCTGCACCAAAAGAATTATTTGCCACACTGACTGCAGATTAGGGGAAGACGGTGAGAGTCAGTAAAGTCTTCCCTCCTCCTAACCCTACCATGACATGGAGAGGACCTATCCCCTGTAATCATCCCAGTGTCCCCTCATTCACTATGCCATACCTCTTTAACTTACTCCCTGTAGTTTAGGTATAGATCAAATAAACACATGAAACAGCACTTGCATGTATAGATCAACTGAATAAGACATACAAACCTTGTATTTGCAGGTATACAATCATAATGCATGGAAACATAGCATTGCAGGTATAGATCAACAGAACACAAAAACCCAGCATTCAAGGTATAGATCAACTGGAAATCACATGTAAACTCAGCACTGAGGGTATAGATCAAATAAACAACACATGGAAACAGCACTGCAGGTATTAATCAACTTAATAAGACATACAAACCCACTATTTGCAGGTATACGTGAATAATGTATGGAACCATAGCATAGCAGATGAATAACACACAAACCCAGCTTTGCAGGTATAAATCAATTGGAATTCACATAAAAAGGTATAGATAAAACCCTAAATTACAGGCTGAAATCACATGTTGTACACCCCAAAGCCATCCCTGGCGTCCACACTGCCCACATAGAACCCGACCAGCACCCAAATTACACACATGGGACTTATCATCTTGGGCCCTTAACAGCCCAGCATTAGTCAACTTTGTCCCCAAACAGCCCGTCTTAGGCCATCTTTGTCCCATAAACTGGGCCATCTTGGTCCCCAAGACTCAAACACCCTGCTTGTGCCATTGTTGCCTTTCTACAAATCAATTACACATATATGATACATACAAATACTTTTACAGTCACTCACTAATTCACACTTTCATTCTCATAACTCATTCACACAAATCATTTACACATATTCATTAATTCATTCTCACAAACACATCCACACATTAATTGCATACTCTCGCTCATTCAGACAATTGACCCTATTGGTCGCCAGCAGGGGGCTAGTCTGCAGAGGAGGCCCCTGCCGGCGAATAATAGAGTTGCTCGTACAGACCTTTAAAAACGGGGAAGAAAATGAACACAAAGAATGTACACGAATATTCGCCCAAACGCAGGAACGGGCGATTATTAGTGTCATTTTTTCCTCACGAAGACGAACATGAAAATGAACATGAAGCGTCCAAGTCTAATAAAAACTATAACTAACTCTACCCTTATACCGTTAGGGTATGTTAACATTTCTCCCATTTTTCGGAGTATTCTTTACCAATCAAATTAAGGATGAAGCACACAGGACAAGAATATTAAGATTATGTGATCTCCTATTCTACACCCTAGCCCCAATTCAATCAACAAACATTTTGACAATGCTAGACACCTTCTTTATTATTATATCACTGTGCTTTCTTTGTATCTTACATAGCATTTTGTTATAAATAGGTGAAAAAAATAAAGGCAGACAGTAAGGTTACACTACTAGATTTTCTAGTTGCTAAAGTTCAGGCAATTTGTCCCACTCATAGTTTTAGATGCTTAAACATCACTTAAAAATACCATAAAAACTTTGTAAATGGAATTACAAAATAAGCATAAGGCATGCGTTAGGGTTACATTATTAGCTGTTCAAAGCCAGTCCCACGGTTTCAAAAATATGCAACAATAATCATAGTTTTAGATGCTTAAACATCACTTCAACACCAACAATGGTTGTCACAAGGGTCCCAATACTTCAGTTGAGAAGTAGTTGCTCTAAGCAAGGATTGATGTATTTGGCATTAACAGAGATAATATTTTTGTGCCAAGTCAGACAAAATGGCATATATTAGAAGCCTGGAGACCAATAGTTAAAAGGGCTGCATCACTGGGGCATCACTGCATCACTGGGGCAGACCAGGAAAGGGTTAAGCTATAAACAGTATAGTGGGTTAAGAGGATATGAGTGGGGTCACCGGATCTGTGTAATGTATAAATGTTGCTTAGTCATTCATTCTCTTTATTCATTAAACTATTGCAACACGTTAATGAACCCGCCCGCCCTAATAATTGGTGGGTTGGTTTGGGTAAGTTTTCACAGCACATGTAGCGGCGGTGAAGGGGTGGATAAATAAGTGGGGTGTCCGGCCTACTTAAGTAAATTGTTTTCGTTGGTAATGGGGGTCACTTCAAATGGCTAACCAGCAGGTGGTGGTACTTATTAGTCGGTACAGTGGGCCCTCTCAACTGGTGATCGGTGGCTAGGGGGTTAAAACATGTGGTTTAGGGCTAGTGTTATCCGCAAGTGACAGGTTTGCCCTGATTTCCCCCCATTTGGGGTATGATGTCAGTTAAGTTTATATTTTATTTATCCACTCATGTTAACAAATTCTTCTATTTCATGTTAATAAAGCTGTGGCTTTCTTAATCCGATAAAAGTTGTCAGTGTCGTTCTTTAATGGTAATAAATATCTGGGAAGGGTTCTTAGACCTGCCTAAGTCATGTTGAGACATATATAATGCCAAAGGGTGTAACTTCATTTCAGCCAATAGCAAGGATTTTCTGTGGGTTTCACATTTCACAGTTTCAAAGAGTGGCTAATGCTGCCATTCTGTGTGCACTTGTCTTCAGTCTCCAATTGAAGAGCCACCAACCAATCATCAAAATGACTCTGAGCAGCAGTGAGAAATCTGAAATTGTTTCCCTTTGGGACAAGGTTGTTCCTAATGCCAGCGCTCTGGGAGCTGAGGCTTTGGAGAGGTAGTTGTAATATACTTTTTTATTGGAAAATATAATAATGAATAGTTGTTCAATTATTAGTTGACATCAGTTGTATTGGAATAATTCTAGTGAATTTTCCACCAGTCCAATAACTAATGTAATAATAATAATAATATATTGTATAGACAATGCAAATACCGGTATATAAGATTACTTATCCATCAAATCTGCTAAAAGTAATATTCTACACGGTAATTACCTTCACATTTTTCATAGCTATGAGGTACAAATATCACCTTTTTAGAATATTTTCTTTAAAATGAGATGCTTTCAAATAAATATATGTTCTTACAGTATATTATTAATGTACATAAACTAATATTACAATTAAATTGCAAGTTGGTGCAGTATCTATTGGAAATGCTTAATTGTCACATGACACAAAATCAGACACTGATGGTTGTTGCCATAGAAACTGAAAAACGTTTCCTAAAAGTTTCTGTATTGCATGAGATGATTCAACAGAAGTAATAAAATTCAATTTCTAATTTATTTGCTTAATGTACTAAAGGTTGTAATTGATATTTTGGAAATGAAGCACTTTTAATGAAGGCAACTAATGTGTATCATGTGAGCCATTACTGGGAATATATGTCAGAAAGGAAGGAGGCCAGGGTTGTCACATTTTAGACACCTGCATACTAGGAATATGAATAATGGAAATAATAGTGTTTTCATCTCTCTTCTAGACTTTTTATGAGCTTCCCTCGGACCAAGACATACTTCAGCCATTTTGACCTGAGCCATGGCTCTGCTGATCTCCTCAACCATGGAGGAAAAGTTATGAATGCCCTGGGTGAACCCGCCAAGCACCTAGACAACCTTTCAGGCTCCCTGTCAACCCTCAGTGACTTGCATCCCTTTAACGTCAGAGCAGATCCAGAAAATTTTATGGTGAGACGAGCAATTTTGTATTAACACTACAGTCCTTAACATTATTGGATATTGTACAATTATATTCCATTAATAAAGAGTAGCATTAGCTTTACCATGGTTGGGGAGATTGTTGGTTAATGGTTTTGACTTTTTTATACTTTCAAAAGTAAACAAGAATGAAAACAATGAGTACTGAAAGTAAATCTAGTTATCTATACCGGATATACAGATAATACTCTATATTTAAAGTGAGGTATATAAAACTAATGTTTATTCTATTTACTGTGTTTTCTCTACAGATGCTGTCTCAAGCTATCCAAGGTACTCTGGCTGCCCACTTCCCTGAAGACTTCACACCCTCAGGCCAGGCTGCCTGGGACAAATTTATTGATGAAGTACATGCTGCCTTGACCTCCAAGTACAAATAAATACACCAAGACTAGAAGAATACATCTGTGATTACACCAAACCAACATATGAGATATTTACTGGACACTGTCTATATGTCAGCGTGATGAAAAAAATCCAGATATAACTGCATTCTACCTTTGTCCCAGTGTCAAACAGATTCTGAAAAATAAAATAGATTAAAATAATTAAATTGTTTGCTTTTTTAATCCCATTATGCACCTCTTTGCATCCACTTGTAAAAATGTAGTATATGATTAGGAACTTGCTTATTGAACAACATAATTCACTTTTATACAACATTTGCCTTTTTATAACTTTTAGGACTGAAGGAATGACCCCTAGAGTTCCAGCTATGTGGGATATACACAGCAGACCAAGTGTACCCAACAACTACTTATGTGTTATGAAGTGGCACTCTGAGACATGTGCCTAAGGACCCCGCACCTGTCCTGATTTAGGCGGAACAGTCACGATTTTGGGACTCTGTCATGCTGCCCCGCCTGTCCCTACCTCTGTCCTGATTTGCTGTCCCATGAGCGGGCCGGTGGAGCACAAATACTACACAATTAAATAAGCAGCCGGCTTGTGTGTGCCGTGCTGCTTCAGTGAGATAGTGATGTCTGGATCATGAACGAATCCGGAACATTTGATCCGATTCTTTTTAGTGATCCGGATGAATCGGTTCAGTAAGCTGAACGATTAATTTGTAGCATTTCAGTCTGTGAATCATGCAGTGGTAGCCTGGTCCTAGAGTGAGTCATCTGCAGAGCACTTAGACACACACTTTGGGATCAGGTTACAGCTCATTACCCCTTAACGTCTATTGCCGGGTCAGGCACGTCATGCAAAACGGTCAGTTAACGACCTATGATGTGCCTGACAAGTCATGAGTCTTAAACAAGCTTAGAAAGTGATCAACGATCACTTTCTTCACTTAAACGGTGTTGCTGTAATGCCTCGATGTCTAGGCATTCAGCAACACCGAGATCGGCATCATGGGCCATATCTGGCCCCTCCCCGTGGGCGTCAACATCTTCCATACACTGTTTTAAAAGCTTAGGAGGCGATCAACGATCACCTCCTAAACTTCAATGGTGTTGCTGAAATGCCTCGATCACGAGGCATTCAGCGACACCAAACACTTACCCCAGGACTTGCCACTGCAAGTGATCTTCGCCATCCGCAAGATGGTGGCCGCCCTGTAAAAAAGACCCTCTAGAGAACTCTGGCTCCACTTGCAGGTTGAATACAGGTACTGCATTCAACCATACAAGTCAATGGAGCCCAGCTTTCTAATCACTATGTGATTAGTAAAATATAAAAACAAAAATAATAAAAAAAATGGAAAAAAAGCTTAAAAAAAGGTAACATTTAAAAATTATTATGCATCAGAGGAACCATCCAGTTCCAAATGTAAAAAAAAAAGATAAATTAAATAAAATAAAAAAATAAGTTTAATTATTATGAGCAAGTGCAAAAATTAGCGCTGTATCTTCCCCAAATAGCCTGACATGGAAAAATTTAAATAAAAGCATTTCAAATACCCAAGGGGTGTCTAATTTAAAAATTAATTAAAAAATAAAATGAATGGTTTTTATGGGGTAAATTGGAGTGGCCAGGGCTCAAAGATAGGGCATAGGCACAGACTGACCAAAATGGGGAAAAAAAGCTCACTTCCAAAATGTGGCATTTTAACCCCAAACACCAGACAAACCCATGCACTGTACTCGGGAGATGTTGCTGACCACACATTGGGGTGTTGTTTGATAGTGACATATACCTGGAGCTATAAATTTATACCCAAAGTACAATTTGTGTGAAAAAAAATACCAAAAAAATACTACCACAAAGAGTGGCAAAGGGTGGTGGTAGTATTTCATGCATGGAAAGGGTTAAATACACCATTTTAAATACCTTTGGGTGTCTAGTTTTCAAAAATATATGGTTTGATGGGGCAAATTGTAGTGGCCAGGCTCAAAGATAGGGCAGGCACAGAGTGACCCAAAATAGGGGGGAAAAGCGCACTTCCCAAATGTGGCCTTTTAACCCCAAACAGCAGTCAAACACATGCATGTGGGGTATCAGTGTACTCGGGGTATTATTTGATAGTGACGTATACCTGGAGCTATAAATTTATACCCAAAGTACAATTTGTGTGAAAAAAATACCAAAACAAATACTACCACAAAGTGTGTCTGGTGGTAGAATCTCATGCATGGAAAGGGTTAAAATACTAGCATTTGAAATACCTTAGGGTGTCTAGTTTTGAAAAATATATGGTTTGATGGGGTAAATTGAATTAGCCGGCTTCAAAGATGGTCCTATTAGGACATGGAGGCAGTAGGACCAGATGTAAAAGTTCCAAGTTAAAAAATGTGCACTTCCTACATGTGGCGTTTTACTTCCCAAACAACCCCGACAAACCCATGCATGGGGGTATCACTGTAGAATTATATATATATTAATATTAGACCCGGCTGCCAACATATTTTATATTGAAAAAGTTGGACCCTAGGCAAGCATTTCCTTGGGCCCTGCTCCACGTTCTCTAGCATGCAATCACACCCTCTGCTCCTGCACCAAAAGAAATATTTGCCACACTGACTGCAGATTAGGGGAAGACTGTGAGAGTCAGTAAAGTCTTCCCTCCTCCTAACCCTACCATGACATGGAGAGGACCTATCCCCCGTAATCATCCCAGTGTCCCCTCATTCACTATGCCATACCTCTTTTACTTACTCCCTGTAGTTTAGGTATAGATCAAATAAACACATGAAACAGCACTTGCATGTATAGATCAACTGAATAAGACATACAAACCTTGTATTTGCAGGTATACAATCATAATGCATGGAAACATAGCATTGCAGGTATAGATCAACAGAACACAAAAACCCAGCATTCCAGGTATAGATCAACTGGAAATCACATGTAAACTCAGCACTGAGGGTATAGATCAAATAAACAACACATGGAAACAGCACTGCAGGTATTAATCAACTTAATAAGACATACAAACCCACTATTTGCAGGTAGTAGGTAATAGTGTAATTTTTTCCCCACAAAGACGAACATGAAAATGAACATGAAGCGTTGGCCGGCGTCCAAGTCTAATAAAAACTATAACTAACTATACCCTTATACCGTTAGGGTATGTTAACATGCTGTCTATGTCATGGGTGACCATTTTCTCCCGGGGTTCCCTCATTTTTCGGAGTATTCTTTACCAATCAAATTAAGGATGAAGCAAACAGGACAAGAATATTAAGATTATGTGATCTCCTATTCTACACCCTAGCCCCAATTCAATCAACAAACATTTTTGACAAAGCTAGACACCATTATTATATCACTGTGCTTTCTTTGTATCTTACATAGCATTTTGTTATAAATAGGTGAAAAAAATAAAGGCAGACAGTAAGGTTACACTACTAGATTTTCTAGTTGCTAAAGTTCAGGCAATTTGTCCCACTCATAGTTTTAGATGCTTAAACATCACTTAAAAATACCATAAAAACTCTGTAAATGGATTTACAAAATAAGCATAAGGCATGCGTTAGGGTTACATTATTAGCTGTTCAAAGCCAGTCCCACGGTTTCAAAAATATTCAACAATAATCATAGTTTTAGATGCTTAAACATCACTTCAACACCAAAAATGGTTGTCACAAGGGTCCAAATACTTCAGTTCAGAAGTAGTTGCTCTAAGCAAGGATTGATGTATTTGGAATTAACAGAGATAATATTTTTGTACCAAGTCAGACAAAATGGCATATATTAGAAGCCCTGGAGACCAATAGTTAAAAGGGCTGCATCACTGGGGCAGTACAGCGGACCAGGAAAGGGTTAAGCTATAAACTATATAGTGGGTTAAGAGGATATGAGTGGGTCACCGGATCTGTGTAATGTATAAATGTTGCATAGTCATTCATTCTCTTTATTCATTTAACTATTGCAACACGTTAATGAACCCGCCCGCCCTAATAATTGGTGGGTTGGTTTGGGTAAGTTTTCACAGCACATGTAGCGGCGGTGAAGGGGTGGATAAATAAGTGGGGTGTCCGGCCTACTTAAGTAAATTGTTTTCGTTGGTAATGGGGGTCACTTCAAATGGCTAACCAGCAGGTGGTGGTACTTATTAGTCGGTACAGTGGGCCCTCTCAACTGGTGATCGGTGGCTAGGGGGTTAAAACATGTGGTTTACGGCTAGTGTTATCCGCAAGTGACAGGTTTGCCCTGATTTCCCCCCATTTGGGGTATGATGTCAGTTAAGTTTATATTTTATTTATCCACTCATGTTAACAAATTCTTCTATTGCATGTTAATAAAGCTGTGGCTTTCTTAATCCGATAAAAGTTGTCAGTGTCGTTCTTTAATGGTAATAAATATCTGGGAAGGGTACTTAGACCTGTCTAAGTCATGTTGAGACATATATAATGCCAAAGGGTGTAACTTCATTTCAGCCAATAGCAAGGATTTTCTGTGGCTTTCACATTTCACAGTTTCAAGTGTGTGCACTTGTCTTCAGTCTCCAATTGAAGAGCCACCAACCAATCATCAAAATGACTCTGAGCAGCAGTGAGAAATCTGAAATTGTTTCCCTTTGGGACAAGGTTGTTCCTAATGCCAGCGCTCTGGGAGCTGAGGCTTTGGAGAGGTAGTTGTAATATACTTTTTTATTGGAAAATATAATAATGAATAGTTGTTCAATTATTAGTTGACATCAGTTGTATTGGAATAATTCTAGTGAATTTTCCACCAGTCCAATAACTAATGTAATAATAATAATAATATATTGTATAGACAATGCAAATACCGGTATATAAGATTACTTATCCATCAAATCTGCTAAAAGTAATATTCTACACGGTAATTACCTTCACATTTTTCATAGCTATGAGGTACAAATATCACCTTTTTAGAATATTTTCTTTAAAATGAGATGCTTTCAAATAAATATATGTTCTTACAGTATATTATTAATGTACATAAACTAATATTACAATTAAATTGCAAGTTGGTGCAGTATCTATTGGAAATGCTTAATTGTCACATGACACAAAATCAGACACAGTTTTTGATTAATTTGCTTAATGTACTAAATATTGTAATTGATATTTTCGAAGTGAAGCTTTTAATGAAGGCAATTCATGTGTATCATGTAAGTCATTACTGGGAATATATGTCAGAAAGGAAGGAGGCCAGGGTTGTCACATTTTAGACACCTGCATACTAGGAATATGAATAATGGAAATACGGTAATAGTGTTTTCATCTCTCTTCTAGACTTTTCCTGAGCTTCCCTCAGACCAAGAGCCATTTTGACCTGAGCCATGGCTCTGCTGACCTCCTCAACCACGGAGGAAAAGTAATGAATGCCCTGGGTGAAGCCGCCAAGCACCTGGACAACCTTTCAGGCTCCCTGCCAACCCTCAGTGACCTGCATGCCTACAACCTGAGAGTGGATCCAGGAAACTTCAAGGTGAGACAAGCAATCTTGTATTAAGACCACCATCCTTAACATCATTGGATATTGTTCAATTATATTCCATTAATAAAGAGTAGCATTATCTTTAACCTGTTATCTAACTAAAATTACCGTGGTAGGAAAGATTGGTGGTCAATTTGTGTATCCAACATTTTCAATGGTTTTGACTTTTATGCTTTAAAAAGCGCATCCCTTTAACCTCAGAGCAGATCCAGGAAACTTTACGGTGAGACAAGCAATTTTGTAATAACACTTATGTCCTTAACATTATTGGATATTGTACAATTATATTCCATTAATAAAGGGTAGCATTAGCTTTACTATAGTTGGGGAGATTATTGGTTAATGGTTTTGACTTTTATACTTTCAAAAGTAAACAAGAATGAAAGTAAATCTAGTTGTCTATACAGGTATACAGACAATAGTCTATATTTAAAGTGAGGTATATAAACTGATGTTTATTCTATTTACTGTGTTTTCTCTACAGTTGCTGTCTCAAGCTATCCAAGGTACTCTGGCTGCCCACTTCCCTGAAGACTTCACATCCTCAGGCCAGGCTGCCTGGGACAAATTTATTGATGAAGTAGAGGCTTTCTTGATCTCCAAGCACAAATAAATACACCAAGACAACAAAAATAATCTGTAACTACACCAACATATGAGATATTTACTGGAAACTGTAAGTGGAAATATATCAGCGTGATGAAAAAAATCCAGATATAACTGCATTCTACTTTTGTCCCAGTGTCAAACAAATTCTGGTTATGAAAAATAAAATAGATTAAGATAATTAAATTGTTTGCTTTTTTAATCCCATTATGCACCTCTTTGCATCCACTGGTAAAAATGTAGTATAGGATTAGGAACTTGCTTATGGAACAACATATTTCACTTTTATACAACATTTGCCTTTTTATAACTTTTAGCACTGAAGGATTGACCCCTAGAGTTCCAGCTATGTGAGATATACATAGCAGACCAAGTGGTCTCAGCCCAACAACTACTTGTGTCTTATGAAGTGGCACTCTGAAACATGTAGTGCTTAAGGACCCCCCAATCGGGACAGTCACGATTTTGGGACGCTGTCCCGTGAGATAATAGAGGCCTGACTGGGGGTAATACACAAGGTTGTGGGGTCACCAATATACAAGAGGGCAGCTGGAGCTATTACATGATAAATCAATACTAAAGAGATTAATATAAATTTTAAAAAGAATGGGAGGGAGGCTAACATTAGAATTTTTTGTAATTCTAAAAAAAAGAATCTCTTCTGCTGTGGACTATTCCAATTATGCTTAGCCAGCATCATGGTGGACACCTGGCTGGCTGAGCCCCATGGGAATTGTTATTCACAGCTAACATCTGCAGCTTTATCAACTGTTAACTGCATTTCCCATGATGCTCAGGCAGCTTGGGTGTGCTATCTAGGTGCTGGCTGGGGCATTGCTGGATGGACAATCTGGATCTTTGGAAGGCTTGTGTGTGCAACCTTGGTGTGCAACCTTGGGATGTGGGCAAAATAATGTAAGGAGGGCAGGACAAATCAAGTGAAGGGCTCTGATATAGATAATGCGTGTTACTGTGTGATATTACACACACCGACACCCAAATACACACACACACAGGACAGGCTCTGCCACACTGAAGCATAAAAATTTATTTTCTACACTGCTTTGTCATTAACTCCCCTATTTTGTCCCCTTGTGTATTGATGTGTTATTGGTAAGTTGGGGGGGCACAGAGTGGCATATAGGGGGTTAAAAGGCATTACTATACGCAGAGTGGCATATAGGGGTTAAAAGGCATTTTTGTAGGCAAAGTGGCATATAAGGGGGTTAAAAGGCATATCTGAGGGGCAGAGTTGCAAATAGGGGGGTATAAGGCATTTCTGGGGCAGAGTGACATATGGGAGGCAGAATGGCATATAAGGGGGGTATAAGGCATATCTGGGGGCAGATGGCAAGCCTGGGGCAGATGTGCACAACAGGGGGCAGGTTGGTAAAAAAAGGAAATAAAAACAAAAAAACTTTTCTCAATCATAGTTTTTATTTAAAAATCACCCCCAGAGTCCCTTTGCCCCCTCATTCACTAAGCCTTACCTATCTTTTACTTACTCCCTGTAGTTCATGTATAGATCATATAAACACCACATAAAACAGCACTTGCATGTATAGATGGATGTATAAAAAACCCTGTATTTGCAGGTATACATAAATAATGTATGGAAACATAGCATTGCAGGTATAGATCAACAGAACACACAAACCCAGCATAGCGGGTATAGAAACAATCACACTGTTTAGGGATGCATGAACTTTATTACAAAATTATTCATAGATGGTATAGAACACCGGTTCAAATCTCTAAATATGATAAAAAAAACTCTAAACTTTGTTGGAGGTGCGGTAAAGAAAATGGTACAATCTATCACATGTGGTGGGAATGTGAGGAAGTGAGGAAAATAGTAAAGATCCTATTTAAAGTGATTAATGAATTAATTTGATTGAGCCATCTCCTCAAATATTTATTTTCCATATGGGCCTTTTGAAATTCCATAAAATACAGAGAAATTTCATAGTACAACTAATCTTAGCTTGCAAACTGGTCCTTGCAAGAAATTGGAAAAAGATTGGGGAAATATCCTGGGATGAGATCCAAGTTCAGATACATTTTCAATATAAAATGGAAAAAGGCTATTACGCAATTATAGCTAAATGCAATAAACATAGGGATATTTGGAAACCTTGGACAATCCGCGCAAGAGTCTGAGAAGAAAAAAAAATTTTGATAAAGTACCCATAATAACCAATTAGGAGATAACTATACACCATTTGGATGAATGTGTACAAGTAGCAATGAGTAATAACATCATTAATCTGTATATTTTCCCATAATTAAATAAGAGTTGCGATTGGAATAACATGAGAAACGGGATATTATTCCCAATTTATTCCTTTGAATATTTGTATTTGTATATTTGTAGTATCTGTCTTTATGCATATTTGTCATAGTGCATATGTATGTATATATATGTGTATATTTATTATCATGTTTGTGTTTACTTTGTATCTGTATAAAATTAAAACAGTAAAGAAAAAAAAAAGAAACTGGAAATTACATGTAGACTCAGCACTGAGGGTATAGATCAAATAAACAACACATGGAAACAGCATTGGAGATATTGGTCAACTGAATAACATACAAACCCTGTATTTGGAGGTATATGAATAATGTATGGAAACATAGCATAGTAGATATAGATAAACAGAATAAAACACAAACCCAGCTTTGGAGGCATAGATCAATTGGACTTTACATAAAACTCAGCATTAAAGGTATAGATAAACCCCACTAAGTTAAAGGCATAGGTCACAGGTTTCCCTGCATACCACAAAGCCAGCCCTGGTGTCCACACTGCCCACAGAACCGGACCAGCACCCAAATAACACACATAGGACTTGCCATTTTTGTCTCCAAACAGCCCAGCATGAGTCAACTTTGTCCCCAAACAGCCCGGCATCTTTGTCTTTCCACAAATCAATTATACATCTATGATACACATAAACACTTTTACTCACTAATTCACACAATCATTAATGCTCTTTTACACAAATTATTTACACATATTCATTAATTATTTCTGACAATTTCATTAATTCTCTCACTCATTCACACAAATTCATGCACACATTAATTTCTTCATCCTCTCACTCATTCACACAATTCATACACACAATTATTTTTTTTTCTCACTCATTCTGACTCTTTATTTCAATATTCTCACTATCTACCCCCTCTCCCCTCTGCTCATTATCTATCCCTGTTTCCCTCCTCACTATCTCCCCCTATTTCCCCCTTCTCACGATCTACCCCATCTCCCCCTTCTCACTATCTAACCCATCTCCCCTTCTCACTATCTACTCATCTCACCCTTCTCATTATCTACCCATCTCACCCTTCTCACTATCTACCCCATCTCCCCCCTTCTCACTATCTACCCTCTCCCCGTCTCACTATCTACCCCCCTTCTTCTCACTACCCTCTCCAGCCCTTGAAGTTCACTTACCTTGTAGAGGTCCTGCGGTGGGAGCGCGAGGCCTCTGTCTTGATGCTCTGCCTGTGCTGCTTCACTGCTGTGCGTTGTAATATAATGTCATATTCCGGTGCTCAGCATGAAATGCCGGCACCGCAACCAAGACAGAGGGCTGTCAGAGAAAAATGAGAGGTGCCGGGCGGTTGGTGAAAACATAGTGACATCCCTCACTCTCCTGTGCGTCAATCACGGCTGCGGGGAAAAAAAATTATGGCGTTTCAGTTGGGGGGGGCACACTGGGGGCACAGCATGATGCCAACGCCACTGCTCTTAAAGCGGCCAGTGTGCCTCAGCCCTTCGTCCTATCCGTTTTAAGAGCTAAGGCACGCCCATTTGGCGGCGCGGTGCGTGCATGCCAAAGGCAGCCTGACTGTCGCACGACGGCCACTTTCAATCCCGATCGCAGCCACTCATCTTTACGCCCACATTGTGTAACCACTAAGCCTCTGTCCACCTCAAACCAGAGGCGACCTTTACCGTTATAAAAGCTACGACAGTATAACAGAATAATTGTATATTGTATTTTTAGGGAGGGGGGTGGCACACTCGTTCAGCAACTGCATGTGTTTTGCAATTATACACTGAACCTTTATTAAGAACCTTTTTAGGGAGGAGGGTGGGACGCTCGTTCAGCAACAGCATGTGCTTTGCAATTCTACACTGAACCTTTATTAAGGTTAATAAAAAAATAGGTTACAGCAAGTGTGTGTGTACTCTCATTTAAAGAGGAAAAATTAACTATGACTTTGGTTAGAGGGCAATGAAAATTTTATCTTCAACACACATTTGAACAAAATGTTATTTATTTTGTTAGTTATTTGAATTTGTATTTGATCCGTTATACACCAGTGACTTGTTCCATTACTTTTAATTTAAGATATATTGCCTTGTTCATGAGTAGTGCTAAATCCAGCAAATTTTTCTTTGTTGTTTAAGTTAATCAACAGCAGCAAATTACGCCCCTCAATCTTCGAAATACTGAATGCTGATGAAAATGTGCAGTGCTCCACATGTTTGTGTCAATATACTGATAGTGAATATGCTGTACTGTACAAGACTACTTATCTGCATATTGATAGCATGGATGCTGAATGAGGCTGAATGATCCTTTAGAAATGTCTGATACACATATTCAAAGCAACGCTGTGTGTATTGTACTGCATACTATCAATGCTGTTAAAAAATAATTTCTGGGTAAGGTTCCTCAGAGAAAATATTTATGTTAGATACTGCCCTAGGCCTGTTCCCGGCCAGCTCCCCAGGCCAATAGGATGGGTTTGTTGCAGGGTACAGCATGGTATGGCGGCTGTGCTTGCTAGGCATAGTGGTCCTTATGGAATATATGCCAGTTGGAGAGATCTGAGATCTCCCTTGTAACTAACCTATTAAACAGTGGTATACTTGGGATCCCCCAGGTTTTGAAGCAGAGGGGTTGCCATCCTTGCACTTGCCAGGCTAGACCCCTATGCACTGTTGGTTTTCATAAACTGCTTAAATTAATATCAGTGACAAGAAATTGGTGGTTGAGTTAGAGTTGTTTTTTAAATTGTTCATAGAAGTAATTATGCTTTTGTTTAAACAATGTTATTTGCAATAGAACATGGGAATCTCTCATTAAGCATGTAATGCATTTTATATAAGCATTAGTGATATGCAACTAAGAAGGTGTTGTCTTTATTTACTTTTGGACACATAACCCATTCTTTCTAGCACATAAACAATACACACTTGATTGCATGGCACATATAAAGTTCTAATCTTTAGAAACTCACATAAAAAATGTTGTTTAGCATGCTACACATATCGAATCATTATTCATACCCTTCGTGTTCTTCTTAACCCAACTTGCTGGTGGAAACTAGCAGCCTTGATATCACTGTTTTATTACTGTCCCGAAGGTAAACATACTAGAATAACACTAATCAAAGCTTGTTTAAGTTTAAAAACGATGTTGCCTCTATTTATATATGTCACCAAGGTAGTAAAACAAAAGGAAAACAGCAAAATCCCCTGTATAATCCACTGCATAATGAATCCTGTGGGTCACATTTTTAACTACTGCTAAAATTCTAGAACTTACCAGAGTGACTAATTAAAAACCTATTGGTAATGTGATTTACATCAGAGACACTTACATCTAATCCTACATTTATGAATTCTTCGCAGGAGTTCTTAGCATATCGAGTGGGACCCACTCTTTTATTAGGAGTATACAGTTATATTATCAACTTTTAACATTGTCATTAATTTAACCCAGAATGATAAAGCAAATGGGAATCTAAAATCAAAAGACCACTGTACGTGACCTCTTATTTTACATCCATGCTCCGAGCCAAATCGAGAAAACCTTTTTGACAATGTGAAACCTCTTTTTCATTATTACCATTAACATGCTGTGTATATAATTATTATAATTATAACAGCAATTTTATAACCATTTTTGTAATTGCAATTACAGAATTAGCATCTAGCAATAATTAAAGTGCACGAATATCTTAACTAGTTGCTATCTTATCTTGAAGTTTCTAAATGTGTTATACTGTTTCAAAAATATTCACTAGTAATCATAGTGTTAAACCATCTAACATTGATTTAAATAATATAAAAATAGTAAAACATCATTGTTCCTGATGTAGAGACACAAACCCTAATCACTTGATCTTGTCTTAAATTCAGGATAGCTGTATGCCTATGCCACACATTTTGAAATTTCCTAACCACATTACCCTCTATCGCTTCTGATGTAAGGCTGTTCCATTTACATTACATCCTCTCAGTAAAGTAAGAAAACTATACGTATTTATATCTCTTAGTATGGATTGATATGTTTGCAATCAACATACAGTGATACGTTTGTTGCTCGAAGTCAGATGAAATGACTTGCTGAGACATACATAATTCCTACGGGTGTAACTTCTTTTCAGCCAATAGCAATAATTCGTGTGGTTTCTCATGTACCCTTAAACAGTTTAAAAGAGCACCAGATGCTCCCATTCCGCACTGGTCTTCAGCTTTCAAATAAAGTCAGCCTAAAGCCCACTACCTCCCAATTGCCAAAATGACTCTGAGCAGCAGCGAGAGGTCCGCAATTGTTTCCCTTTGGGGCAAGATCGCTCCTAACGCCAGTGCCCTTGGAGCTGAAGCTTTGGAGAGGTAATTATAGTAGGATATGAATATTTCTATTTTACTAGGCTGTAAAAATCAATGATGAATAGTTTAATTATTAGTTTTCATTAGGTGTATTGGAATAATTCTATGGAGTTTGCCGCCATAATTAAATGGCAGGTCTGATATACTTGCTCAATAGAGTACAATTAGTATTTTAAAAGTGGAAAAGCACTATAATTAAAAAAGTGAAATGGTGTTAATTATGTAATAAACTACTACAAAGATAAACTACTCCACGAAGGAGAGGTGAGGGCTGTCACATTTAGATACATGCAGCTACTATATTTTGAGAAAAGGCTGGTGAAAATGATAGTGTTTTCATCTCTCTTCTAGACTTTTCCTGAGCTTCCCTCAGACCAAGACATACTTCGGCCATTTTGACTTGAGCCATGGCTCTGCTGATCTCCTTAACCATGGAGGAAAGGTTGTGAATGCCCTGGGAGAGGCCGCAAAGCACCTGGACAACCTTTCAGGCTCCCTGTCAACCCTCAGTGACCTGCATGCCTACAACCTGAGAGTGGATCCAGGAAACTTCAAGGTGAGAAATCGGTTTTGCATTTATGTATCATTAAACTAATTACTGCCATTACATAATAGGACAGTTATGTTCCATTAATAAAAAGTGGTGCTAGCACATTATATATTTACAGCCATACAGCCAATAAAGTTTAAAGTGGGGTGTGAATGTATTCTGAATATTTGTTGCATTCTCTCTATAGTTGCTGTCTCAAACTATTCAAGTGACTCTGGCTGCTCACTTCCCTGAAGACTTCACACCCTCAGTCCAGGCTGCCTGGGACAAATTCATTGCTGAAGTAGCCGCTGTCTTGACCTCCAAGTACAGATAAAAACATCAAGACAACAAGAATACATCTGCGATAACACCAACTTATGGGAGTTTTACTGGAAATTATGTGCATAAGTTTGTCTCCATAACTATAACTGTAACACTATAAGAATGTGTTATCCTTATGTCACAATATAAAATAAGATTCCAATTGTGAAAAATAAAAAAATATTTTTTATTCCACTTTGCAGCCACTGTTAATATGGACCCTTTATCAAGAGAAAATACAAATCTGGTTTCAATTAAATCTTTCTGCTGATTTATTAGAGTGGTTGTATCATGAGATTTAATATATATACCATGCAGTATTAACAGTAGCGTACCTGGCGGGGGGGCACCCTGAGTGCCGCTCGTCAGGGGGGGTAGATAGTGGGGAGGGAGGGTAGATAGTGAGGAGGGACGGGGGGAGATAGTGATGGGGGGTATAATATCCCTTTTAATGCTTAGGTATCTAATTAGCATGTTGTATGGTGCGTGGCAAGTTTCCAGACACAATAACGTGTTATGAAGTAAAAGTGCCAATAACGGCGTCAAACCCAAGATAAGGAGCGCAAATATTTACGCTGTGGGAGGAACAAAAAAAAAGCTTTAGAGCGTAGTACTAAGCCTTGGATATAAAGTGCTAACACCTAGACTTAGCCAAGTCTTAGTACTTAGTATATAGTGAGGAGGGAGTGTGGGGGGTAGATAGTGAGAAGGGAGGAAGGGTAGATAGTGGAGGAAGGGTAGATAGTGGAAAGAGAGGGGGTAGATAGTGAGAAGGGGTAGAAAAGGAGGAAAGGTAGATAGTGAGTGCGAGAAATGAATGTGTGGGATGAATTGTCTGAATGAGAAAGAATGTATTCATGGATGTATAAATTTGTGTGAATGAGTGAGAGAATAAATGATTGTGTGAATTAATTATGTGAATGAAAGTGTGAATTAGTGAGTGACTGTTAAAGTGTTTGTGTGTGTGATAGATGTATAATTGATTTGTGGAAAGGCAAAGATGGCACAAGCAGGATGTTTGAGCCTTGGGGACCAAGATGACATAGGCAGGGTGTTTATGGGACAAAGATGGCACAGGCGGGGCTGTTTGGAGACAAAGTTGACTCGGAGATCCTTCTGTCTCCCCCCCATTTAACACTCCCCCCCACCCCACACACACTTACCTGTGCTTACAATTTCTGCTGTATTGCCGGGGCAGTGGGTTTGACGTCTACGCGATCCGCCGTAGACAACTCACGCTGCAGCCGGAAGGAGGTGTGGCTAGCAGCGGGGGTTGTCTGCGTCCATCGCGCAGACCTTCCCAGACTGTCAGAGATCAGAGTTCCCCGCACCGGTGCCACACCCACGCTGCCAACTCCACCTCCTTCCGGCTGCAGCGGACATTGCCTACGCGAATCACGTAGATGTCAACCCGCTGCCCCGGCAATACAGCAAGAAATTGGAAGCACCGTAAGTGTGTGTGGGGTGGGGAGTGTTAAATGGGGGCATAGGGCATTTCTGGAGGCAGAGTGCTCTATGAAATGCCTTTTAACCCCCTTAACGCCACTCTGCCCCCTGAAATGCCTTATACCTCCCTATATGCCACTCTGCCCCATAATATGCCTTTTGACCCACGAAATGCCAGAATGGGATATAGGGGTATAAGGCATTTCTGGAGGCAGAGTGGCACATAGGGGGTTAAAAGGCATATAATGGGGCACACTGACATATAGAGGGTTAAAAGGCATATCATGGGCCACAGTGCCATATTGGAGTGGCAAGCCTGGGGGCAGATGTGCGTAACTGGGGGGCAGGTTGGAAAGTACAAGGAAATAAAAACAAAAAAATATTTTTCCTCAATCGTAGCTTTTATTAAAAAATGTAATAGTTTACATGAATTAACATTTTAATATTCAGATTTTTGGGGGTCATCTTAATAATCAGGGTTGTCTTATAATCAAGCAAATACGATATATATATATATATATATTGTTAACAGCAATCACACACCTATCATGCCAAGTCAGACTCTGGGTATGCCTGGGCATGATAGGTGTTGCACCTACCTGTCCGGCCGGGGTCCCGTGGCGTCCCTCGCACGCGTCCTCCTCGTGTACTGACGTAGGCTCGGCATGCACATGAGGGGGCGTGCGTACTGAGTGGTCACGCCTCCCGGCCGATGACAGCTCTGTTCAGGCTGCTGCAGCTTATCAGCGGCGATCCGCGTGGCGCCCGAACAGTACCTCTTCTGTCTGTGTGGCGCTTCCGCGTCGCTCGCGGAGGTAACACAAGCAGAGAGGACTTAGTGGCTTTTTGTTGAGCCGCCGCAGCATATCAGCGGCGATCGGGTATTCGATCCGCTGCTACATGTTTATGGTGGCTTCAACAGTACCTCTCCTGCCTGTGTGGTGCTTCCACGTCACTCACGGAGATAACACAGGCAGTAGGTATGTTGTATGTTGCCATTGCGACAACACTATTATTGCGCTGGTCGCGATGACGTCATCTTACCTGTGCTTGGCCCGCTCCATGTTCTCCCGCCATTGGCTCTATTTAAACTTCCCTGTCCTGTGTTTCTGTGCCTGAGTCCATATTATTGTTCTCAGGGTGTTTGTGTTGCTATTGCTTTCTGCTTAATTTTCACGTGTACCAGACCTCGGCTTTCGTTCTTCTGACCTTGATCCTCAGCTGCCTGTACCTACCTCGGCTATTGTTTATTGACTTCGCTCCTGTGCTGCATGCCCCGATCCCGGCTTGTTTTTTGGAATTGCTCCCTATCCGCTCAGCTGGTTCATACCATTCCTTGGCGAGTTCACGCCATTCCTGCATTGTGGGTCCATCACCTGTGGTGCCAGATCCGACATAACAATAGGAGCGTGATTGCTGTTAACAATCATATATATATACATATATATATATTAATATTGTTATTGTTTTTATTTGTCCTATTTTGCTGTGTTACTTACTTTAAATAAAAGTGTGAGATTTTTTTTATGGTGGGGGTCATATTTGGTTTCGGACAAGTAAATGCTGGATTTTCGGGTTTCAGTCCAGAGTTTTCGTTTCGGTGCATCCCTAAGCCAGACAATGAAGTGGTAGGCCTACACCACATCAATGTTTGGGTTAGTATATACTGATAGGAGTTATACTGCACTATTATCAGTGTCTGGCTCAATATATAGTGATAGGGATTCCGCCAATGTCTGCCTCAGTATATAGCGTTAGGTGTTATGCTGTACCCCCATCAATGTCTGCCTCAGTATATAGTGGTAGGTGTTATGCTGTACCACCGTCAATGTCTGCCTCAGTATATAATGATAACAGTAATGCTGTACCACCTTCAATGTCTGCGCCAGTAGATAACGATAGAAGCTATGCAGTTTTAAAGTGTTTGGGGGGGGCGGTGCCACATACAGGATCCACCCCAGGTGCCAAATACTCTAGGTACGCCCCTGATTAACAATCATCTTGTAGAGACCCATAATCAGTATCCCTTTTTACATATTTGGGCAAATTGTTACTTTGATAGCTGTTTGTTAGATCAGGTCTGATCAGAAAACCCAGTTCCAGAAACACCTCTTAAATGATGGTGTGACAGAGACCCATACTCAGACTGAGTAGCTCCGCCGTAGAGATCTTCTTTGCCGTGAATGTGCAGTTGCTCGAGGGTTAATCCTCTATAATTCTCCCCCCCAAGCATTGGTGGAGATTTACTGTAGGGGTAAAACAGGACCCTCTTTACTGAGGACAGCACAGATAAAACGTGATAGGATTAGGGGTCTCTATCGATCTGGGTTACTTTTACAAAAAAAGTTTCAGCACAGAAATTATAGCTCCCTTTGTAGACAGCTGTCCCTGCTTTTCACAACCAGAAAAGCTCAAGACAAAGGGATAAACATTTCAATTTGGTAACAAAAAAATAAAATGGCGAAAGGTATTTTGTGGAACTGTACAGATACACAAGATCAGACTAGCTGAGGCATACGTGATAGCCTCTATGAACTGGGTCACCTATGAACTGGGCTATCATATCCCAGTGAGCTGTATGTGCAACACTTAATAAGGTGCTGGCTCCCTATTTGTATCCCAGTTCATCCCAGAGGTGTTCAGTTAGGTTAAGGTCAAGGCTCTGTGCAAGCAACTTAAGTTCCACCAAATTTGTCAAACCATGTCTTTATAGACCTCGCTATCTTGTGCAAGAAATGTGAAAGCATACAATTGTCTAACATATCTATGTATACTGTAGCATTAACACTACTCTTCACTAAAACTAAGAGGCCTAAAAGCTCCAGACCATTATCACTCCTTGCACGACTTTGCAGTAGGCACTAAATATTATGGTAGGTAGGTAGCATTCCACTGGCATTCCTCAAACTCAGATTCATCCATTAGATTTCTAGGCAATGAAGCATGTTTCATCACTCCAACACATTTCGAATGCTCCAGATCCCAGTGGTAGTGTGCTTTGCACCACTCCAGCCGACACTTGACATTGCACATAGGGATCTTTGGCTTGCCATGAAAAAACTATTTCTTGAAGCTTTTGACACATATACCTTATGCTAACCCTTACGAAAAATTACTGCAGTTTTTTTGAAGTAATACTGCTGTTTTTTGGACATGAAAAAACTGCAATACTGCAGTTTTACTGCATTTGTACTTCACTGTACTGCAGTATTACTGCACATTTAATGCACTTTTTTTTATATTGCAAACCTACAGTTGTACTTCAATGTAGCTTTATTGCATTTGTACTTCCGTACAAAAATAACTGCAGTAAAACTGCAGTACAGTGAAGTACAAATGCAGTAAAACTGCATTAAATGTTGGTTCTTTGCTACCTGAAATTGACAATTTTGTTAGCGAGGACAAAGAGAAAGCAGATTTTTTTTTTAAATCTGTTTTCACCAAAAAAGAACTGATGGCCCTGCTTTTTTATGGAACTGTTGCAATGTACATAGGCTAAGATAGGAAAATGTCCTTATGCAATTTAACACTGTTAAGGTAGACAAGGACCAAGGACCAAGAGTGGTTGCAAAGTGGTTGCAAATGGAACATTCTCAGATTGGACCAGGGTATTAAGTATTTGAGGGGTCTCTCCTGGGTACTATTCTTTTTATTTTGTTTATTAACAGCTTCCTGACGACTTATCGTGTATAATGGTGCTTGCTCCGATTGCTGGCATACAACATCATTCAAGTAATGCCTGATCAAGCAATCGGGCGTCCCCAGGGGCCCTGATTCTACATTAAACGGCCACGCGGCCGCCCATTTAAATGGCCGATTCGGCCACGCCAGGGCCGTCTTTAATGCCCGCAGCATCCACACCGAGATGCCATTGCAGCCGATGTGGCTGTGAGTCCTAAAGACACGCTGGTCGCTTTAAAATCATTAAGCGGCCAGCGTGCCTCCACAGTGCCGCCCAGAGTCCTGTTCCGTGTGACTCCGCCCCTTGAGCAGCACGTCACATCGTCAATGTGATGGGCCGCTCAAGGGGGCGGAGTCGTCAATGTGATGGGCCGCTCAAGGGGGCGGAGTCACCGGAACGTTCCTCATGACAGGTAGAAGAGCACGTTGGAGGACAGCAGCAGTGAAGGATG